>OZ038400.1:668054-858677 GCA_964036045.1 Eutreptiella sp. 'Long Island Sound 2002' | reverse complement strand
GTGGCCTTCTGTCATACAATTTTCCATGATGTACTTGTAACAATTTCCCATTTCCCCCCCATCTCCCCCCATTTCCCCCATTTTTTCCGTGGCCTGCTGGATACTCGGATACTCCGGATATGGATGCTTCCTGGGCTTGATTATCTGACGTTGAGGAAGTGCGGGTACCCTTGCAGCCGCGAGGTGGAGACGAGAGGAAGTGATCAAGGATACAGTCCCGGGGACCTGCGCTGGTGAGAGACCCACGGCTCCTCTTCCTCCCCCTTCCCCCATCCAACCCGAGCCCAACGAATGGACCCCCCCCCCCCCCCCAACAAAGTGGGGAATTCCTGCACCAAAGACGGACACGTATGTCCGCCTGGAAGTCCCCACCGGCGTCCTCATCCAGCCACCCCCCCCAGAGTTTTGCTTAACAGCTCAGCATCTCCTGGGGAGGTGGTTCTGACCCCCACCCCCCTTTGGACCCCACCCCACACCCCCCCCTTTGGACCCCCCCCCCCTTTGGACCCCCCCCCCCAACCCCCCCCCCCTTTGGACCCCACCACCAACCCCCCACCCCCTTTGGACCCCCCAACCCCCCCCCCCCCCCCCCTGTCAGCGGGACCAACACCGCTCGGCAGCGCCCTGTCGCCTTTGAGAATGGCGTGTCAAACCAAGGGACATGGGCGTAACAGCCACGCGTACCCAGGTGGAAGGGGTGTACAAACGTTGGAACATACCGATACCGCTGAAACCAGGGTGCAGGTGGGCTTGAGGGCGATAGGACGTCTCATAGGGCGTTCCGCGAGCCGGTCGGGGCTAAACACCGCCAGTGTGAGGGTGAACACCAGGGGAGGGAGCACGGCAAGTGGCAGGTTTAGGGACCTGAGGGTGTGCCTGTTGAGGGTAGGGCAGGGTGTGTGTATTGCCTGTGTGTTTTCTCACAGCGGTCCCGGCGTTACGGTGCCCTCTTCGGGCATTCGGCGAGCCAAGCTGGACTAGCTTCAACACACGGGTCACCAAACACCGCAGTCCCGGCGTTACGGTGTCCATCTTGGGCATTCGGCGAGCCAAGCTGGACGTGCTACACGCCACTGACCACCCATCACAGCAGTCCCGGCGTTACGGTGTCCATCTTGGGCATTCGGCGAGCCAAGCTGGACGTGCTACACGCCACTGACCACCCATCACAGCAGTCCCGGCGTTACGGTGTCCATCTTGGGCATTCGGCGAGCCAAGCTGGACGTGCTACACGCCACTGACCACCCATCACAGCAGTCCCGGCGTTACGGTGTCCATCTTGGGCATTCGGCGAGCCAAGCTGGACGTGCTACACGCCACTGACCACCCATCACAGCAGTCCCGGCGTTACGGTGTCCATCTTGGGCATTCGGCGAGCCAAGCTGGACGTGCTACACGCCACTGACCACCCATCACAGCAGTCCCGGCGTTACGGTGTCCATCTTGGGCATTCGGCGAGCCAAGCTGGACGTGCTACACGCCACTGACCACCCATCACAGCAGTCCCGGCGTTACGGTGTCCATCTTGGGCATTCGGCGAGCCAAGCTGGACGTGCTACACGCCACTGACCACCCATCACAGCAGTCCCGGCGTTACGGTGTCCATCTTGGGCATTCGGCGAGCCAAGCTGGACGTGCTACACGCCACTGACCACCCATCACAGCAGTCCCGGCGTTACGGTGTCCATCTTGGGCATTCGGCGAGCCAAGCTGGACGTGCTACACGCCACTGACCACCCATCACAGCAGTCCCGGCGTTACGGTGTCCATCTTGGGCATTCGGCGAGCCAAGCTGGACGTGCTACACGCCACTGACCACCCATCACAGCAGTCCCGGCGTTACGGTGTCCATCTTGGGCATTCGGCGAGCCAAGCTGGACGTGCTACACGCCACTGACCACCCATCACAGCAGTCCCGGCGTTACGGTGTCCATCTTGGGCATTCGGCGAGCCAAGCTGGACGTGCTACACGCCACTGACCACCCATCACAGCAGTCCCGGCGTTACGGTGTCCATCTTGGGCATTCGGCGAGCCAAGCTGGACGTGCTACACGCCACTGACCACCCATCACAGCAGTCCCGGCGTTACGGTGTCCTTCCAGGGCATTCGGCGAGCCAAGCAGGATGTGCATCACGCCACGTGACACCTCCAGCGATGAGCTGGCCTATGCTCAATGGAACACTGCCCGCCACATCTCTGTCAACCTTTTGTCTCTCCTCTGCTCCTGCATGTAGTGCCTGGTGCCACGCTGCCCTGGGTAACGGATCTATCTGTGCGCGTGCCACCTCGAGCACTGCGGCGGGGCGGCCAGTACACGTTGCAAGTGCTGTACTGTGATGTCCTGCGGTGCCAGGCGGCAGAAGCAGGACCGAAGTACAGGAACGCCTGTGTCGTGTGCCCGTGTGAGCGAGGGCACGCTCCGCACTGGGACTTCTATGCCCTGTATGATACAGTGGCTCTTTACGTTTCCCGCGAATTCACTGTACCGGAGTTGCAGCTGTTTTGATGAGTGTAGTATGATGTAGCGTGCTGTGCCTTGGGACAGGTAGGGATCACGGATACGCTGGAGTTCGGAGATCGCCCGAGCACTTTACCTTTACCTTTACCCCCCCAACCCCCCCCCCCCTTTGGACCCCCCCCCCCCCAACCCCCCCACCCCTTAAGTGATTGGGCAAATTTTTCTCCGGGCCTTTGGCCAATCAAAAAAAATTTTCTGGTGCTTTTGGCGCAAGTCAGTTTAGGCCAAAAAAAGTTGTTTGGTGCCTTTGGCGCCTCTAACAACTCAGCATCTCTTGGGGGGGGTCCCCCCCACACCCCCCCTCCCCCCCACTTAAGGAACCCCCCCCCCTCGGGCTGCACTCCGTACGAGCCGCCACAGGGCCCTCCCCAGACCTTTGCTTAAGGGTAGTCCTACCCCACGGGGGGTGGGGGGTGGGTCTGTGGCCTGTGGGTGGGTGGGTTAGTTTGGTTTGGGGCAATTTGGCCCAAAGTGCCTACCCCCCCCCCTGGGGGGGGGGTAGGGTCTGGGTGGGTGGGTGGGTGGATGGGTGGGTCAATTTTAACTGAGAGAACAGTGGTAAAAAGTGACAAATTTTCCGGTCACAGTGGTAAACAGTGACAAAGTTTTTCGGTCTGCAGCTAGAGGGAAGTGAACCGACGCTCTACCAAAGTGGCAGTGCAGTGATCTACCACTAGGGTAACCACCAGTTCTGCTATACCATTGCTCAAAGACGGCATAGTGACTAAATGACACATTTTTTTGGCCAAATACACAGAGTTTTTGTGTTACCAGCTGATTCTTACAGCACAGGAGCACCCCCCCCCCCCCTACGGGGGGGGGTAGGGGGGGGTCTGGGTGGGTGGGTGGGTGGCTCAGCTTGGGTGGGTGGGTGGGCTGCCTGGTCCTGAGGCAGCCCCACAGGGACCCCCCGCCCCCCCCCGTTGCTAAGCAAAGGTCTGGCCCTCCCGCTTCGTTGCCCCCAGCCGGTGGGCCGTCATCAACACCGTCGGTGCGGGTCCCAATGCCCATGATGCATTGCAACTGGCGGATGCCCGCAGCTATGCAGCGGTTTTATTGGCGTAGTTTCCTTATAGAGATTTGCGTAGTCACCGCGTAGTCTCAGCAACTAGTGAGCAAAAACCCCTCTTTGCTCGAATCATTACACATGTGCTGCGGAAAGTTTCCTGCACCTCATGGGAGAGACAAGCTATAAAGTCCCTGATCTTCTTGGTCAGAATTGTCTCTCATGCTATGAGATCTTTATTTGAACGCCGTAGCAATAAGTGCGAACGCATTGACGTTGCACCGCCGTGTTACCGTGATACAACACACCACGATATATGGAATAAAGCAGGACTGCATCCGGGACATTTTGCGCCTTTGCTTGTATCCATAGAGTATGAAGGAAAAATCTTGCGTTCCAAAGACCCCCCGCCCATCAGGGGCACTGATGCATGTTCTGCTGCCATAACCGAATGCACTACACTGGAACGGTTTTTACATGTACCGGTCCTTAAGAATTGGGATGCCTCTTTGCGTCCTTAGATGTTTTCGGAAAGGGCGCCATGTTGAATTGGGCGCAACATATTGCACAACAGGCCTCTACAGTGGTTGTTGATAAATTTCTTGGTGCGCCATGGGGCTTCTGCCGCCGCTGGATATGGGAACGACTGCAACGGTTCTTGTGCCAAGAGAAATACCGGCCACACAATACTCTTGCTAAGAGAATCATTAGGGAACTCAGTGAGCTGCTCTCTCACCGACGGTGGGTGCCTTGAAAAGACGCCTGGATAGCCCTCTCGTATTTGATTGGCAAAGGCAAATTGTTGCACCTGCGTGCTATTACGTGGCGCCCAATTTGCGCTATTTCCTGCCCGTTTGGACCATGGTACCAACTACGCCTTGCTGCACGTGCCTTTTCGTGTTTTCTTCGCATTTTAACCAGTGAAATAGCTGGCTGTTTCCACCACCATAATGTCCACAACGTTGCTGCTTGGTACGAATGGCTGGATACCTGGTCTTGTGACCACATCGCAGAAGCTGACTGTAAGGACCAATTTAACAATGTAGACCCCAAGTTGGTTGTACGATCTTAAAGGACAGGACAAAGTGGCTCAAAGGCAAACGAAAGTGGAGGGCAGCGCAGATGTGCTAGTCCATCAAAAAAACCGACAAGGGCATGGATCGAGCTAGCAAAGCCAGTGATTACAATTTTTCTGTTATCACACATGCTAACTTGGTACAGCTCATTGAATTTTCTTTGTGTTGCGATAGTTATTGTTGGGTTGCGGGACTTGTTTGGCAACGCCCGTTTGCAATCCCTATGGGAGGTTCATTCAGTGCACAATCGCTGACCTATGTTGCACATGCTCATTCCACTTACAAAAGGCCCGTTCCCGACAATGGGGAACTATTAGTTCATCCTCATAGGGCAATCCAATGTGGTGTACGCCATGTGGCCGCATTATGGCACTAGCACAATTCCGTGACAATGTGCTTGTCGCTTTTGCAAGGCCGCGTGCTGCTAGCGATATGCGCGACGTGTGCGACACACTGTCGGACATTTGGCGCTTGCCCGTACTGTGCCCCTGTATGCAGCGCCATGGCGATGCATGCACAGAAGCATGCATGGGCCCTGAGCTCCGTGCACTTGGCATTTGCATTCATAAAGCCCACAGGTTGGGCACATGCATTGCACATCCGTCGGCCTTCACTGATGACTGGTCCCTGAAGTTGGCCCCCCGTTACAATCGTCATGGGCAGTGCAAGACGTATCTCTAGCTAATTTGTATAGTATTGTGCTCGTCACATGTCCCCCATTTGTTCGGTCCTGGGGAGGTCTTTTATTAAGCTTCGCCGCTTGGATGAACATGGGCCTTTTATGCGGACACTCCAGTGCTATCACGCTGCGCGCTGCTCATCGTGCACCGATGCGCATTGTTGCATGCACCCCATATGCTATAGAACCCAGCCGTAAACGCATCGCTTTTGTGATGCTTTCATTGCCCATGACCAAGGCACACACTGCGCAACTACTGTACACATGGCTACATAGATGCGCCCGTTGGGATGGGAATAAATATGCCTCTTTTCATGTAACACACGTCGGAGGGCATCATGAATTGTGCGCTGATTGGAACACCGACTGGTTTGTGTTACAAAGCATTGCCACCCAGTCACCCATCCAGTGGGAGGTGAGGGGAGGGGTGGCCTGTCTGTTTTATCTAATACCATATGTACGTGCTGCTTTTGATTTTGATGTTGCCCTCTGTCCACCGCAAAAATGGTCATCTGCGCTATCTTCCCACAGACCTTTTGCGAAAGGAGCCTCGGGCCGTTTCCGGCTCTTGCCAAGCCTTTTCTCTCCTTCTTGTGAACTGCATGTGCTGCATGTTGTGCTGATCCTGCTTCAACCAACAAACACGTGACAGCTCACACATCACCATTCGGGGGGGGTGGACCCCCTCCCCCTAGACCCACCCCCGCCCCCTCATCAAAAGGAGCCCTGCAAACCACCCATGGCCGGGGAGGGGCCACCGTGCGGCGCAAACCACCCAGGACATCGCACAGGTGCACATGCCACCCGCGCCAACAACCAAGGAGCGCGTGCCACCCGCGGAGGTGCGCACGACACCCGCAGCGACCACACAGATGCGTGCAATGCCCAGGTGCACCACGCGCAAGGATGAAGTGCTTCCAGGACAACACGCGGAGGAGTGGGGCATGTGGGCCTCACACACACAGAAACACAGCGGGGCAGGTGGTGGACAACCTGAACGTTTGGGCCCATGGACAGTCACCCATTCTTCCCTCCGCGTGCTGCGTCGGGTCACTGCGTTCTGATGGCTCCTGCGGCCGGTGTTCCTTGTGGCGTTGTTGCCGCATCAGCAGGGCCTGGTAGTTGGCGCACCGGGGGTTGTGCTGGTGGTTGGGGGGTCGTTTTACGGCTTTTGCTGCCCACGGGGGCGGGGCTCAGCGATCGTGTTGCTGCCCCAGGGCTCGACATCGGGTGCGAGGGGCCCGCCGTGTGCTGTCTCAGATGCGGTCGTGCCCTCGGAGGTCCAGGAGGTCATTCTGGCGCTGGAGACCGTGTACTCGTCGTGCCCCAGCGCTCTGGACATCTTCGAGAAGTTGGACATGGGCCACACGGGGCTCCTGGACCTCCCAGAGATCCAGCGCGTCATCGACCAGTTGGCCCAGATGCCCCAGTACTCGAACTTCAAGAACCCCGGCCTCGCCCAGGTCATGCCCCCGGGCCCCACTCCTCAGCACCGACCGGGGGGCATGCCGCGACAGAACCGCTTCCACAGCCCGTCCGTTGACCGCAAAGTACTCGGGAGGGGGAGGGGTGCATGGGTGCCACACCACGGTCGGCAGGCTGAGCGAAGGTGAACCCACCACAATCCGCCGCTGATGGAGAAACAGAAATGGTGGGGTCAAGATGGCGGCTTGGCGCACCTTCAGGAGAAGATCGACACCGCATCGTGCGGTGAAGAATAAACAGGGGACTGTCCGGCGCCTCGTAAAGAAACCACCGATGGACTGCATGTCACACAGGGGGGCAATTAGGAACAGGCGACAGTTGAAATGGCACAATGTGGCGCACCAGAAGTGTGCCAAATTATGCCGCGGTACTCGCAGGTTCAAAGGTTCCCCTTGTGCCCAACAACGAGCATCGAGAAGCCTCCACAAAATAAGGGCAACCGTCCCAAAGCCTCCAAGAAACAACCGCAGCCAACCAAAGGCCCACAGGGAATAACAACCACCATTCACGGTCTATGCTTGTTCTTGTGCCACAGCCTGGGAATTTTGTATGGGGGGGGGGATTTAGTACGGGAAGAAACCTGTCTGGAAAAATTTCGTACGCCCAATTCTGGCGCAATTTTTCCCATCACTTTTAACGATTGTGGCGCAATTTTTCCCATACTTTTTTTTGGACATCAAGTTCAAAATTTGTACCCTGTGCTGGGGGGGGGGGTATGATCGGGGGAGGGGGTTGCAGAATTAAATACGTCATGTGGATAGATGGTCCGGTTCGAATCTGTGTTGTCTGCTTGGCTGCTGTGAATACCGCTGCGATCAACACAGGGTTCTATCCTTCAGAGCACTTCAGGCTGCCTGCCACATGTAGTTGCCAGTCACCATGGAAAAGTGTGGCGCAATTTTTCCCATCACTTTTAACGATTGTGGCGGAATTTTCCCAAGCAAAAGTTTTCCCGTACTAAATCCCCCCCCCCCCCCCCTCGTACCACATTTTGCAGCGGCATTTACGAATTGGTGTCCAACTTTCTCCGCCCCAAGTTTCGCCATCAAACACAGAAAGGACAGCCCATGGCCTGTACCTGTGCCTTCGCCCAGCCTTGCAGTAGAACGGCCGACAACCGTAGGAGGAGCCCCGTCCCCCCACCCCAGACCCCCTGGACCAGCCCCCCCCCCTCCCGCCCCCCAAACCAAAGGGACCATTGGGAGAAAACCACAAAATTTACCATTGGGAAAATCTGGTCCCGCCATTTTTGGTGCACAAACTTGTGGGTGCCAGACCCCGCCGAAATATACATGAACTCCCTCTTCAGAACATGCATGGTTCGGCCTGGGTGGGGCGCCACTGGCAACGGTGGCCGGGAATTGACCTAGTAAGGGAATATTTTTTCAAAAATTTGCTTTTTTACCTAGTTAAAAAAAAACACTTTTTCAAAAAAATTTTAAAAAAAATTTTTTACTAGGTTTCACTACATTTTACTAGGTTTTGCTACATTTTACTAGGTTTTGCTATATTTTCTTAGGTTTTGCTACGTGCATACTAGGTTTCACCAAATGTCCGACCCCGCCCCCCTCCGCTCTACTCTTCTGATGTTAGCCTGCCCCCGCCTCCCCCCGGCAGCCGTACCCGTTGCCCTGGGCCCAGATGGTCATGGATACGTTTGACGAGAACAACTCCGGCCGGATCTCCGTCGTCGAGTTCGCGTCGTTCGTGGGGAACCACACCGAAGACCTTCTGCAGACGGTGGCGCAGGTCATCTGGCGGAATCAGAGCGGGCTGCGCGTCCTGTTCGCGTACTTGGACCAGGACAAGTCGGGGGACTTGGACATGCAGCAGTTCCTGAAGGTCTTTGTGCCCCCGACTCCCCACGATCGGCCGCCGGGTTTCGGTTGGGGCCGGTCATGCGACGATGAGGACCTTCGCTGCCGCTGTCAGACGAGGCGGCCGGGACGTGGGGCTGTCTTGGAGCGGCAGTGGGGGGTGACGATGTGGGTTGTTGAACCGGCTGCGCGGTGGTGGCCACCATGCCACATGTCTGCACTCGGACACGGTGATGCGAGTAACGGAGGGTTGCGTTTCTCTGCCACCACTGTCCAATCGCTGATGCAGACAGCTGATGCCGCCTTGATATCCAGCTGTCTGTGAGGGCCCATTCCATGCCATCCGGCCTCTTGAATCCTGCAATGTTTCTATTGCGGTTGGGTCATAAGTTGGAGTCGCGCATGTTGAACCCCTTCCGAGCTCAGTCAGATAATGCTCACGGCATGGCTGACTTCACCGAGTCAAACATGGCACTTGCAACGCATATTGCTCTCATGATTTGCCACGCAACCAATCGGTTTTCACAAGTATCACCATCCTCCAGAGTTCTGGCACGAGAAACCGTCATTTTGGAGGCTCCATTTTGGGGTTTCTGGCATCTGGATGAAACCGTGCCTAATTTCGGAGGCAGTTGCCCACTGTGATCCAATTTTCGATGACTGTGCATGCCAGACTATGTCACCGTACATTGATACATGTCAAGCACTCCAAAATGAAACGGTGCAGAAGAGCCGCAGGCGTAGCGAATACGGGCGGACTTGGTCGCGAGCCTTACACCAGCTCACAGGCACAGACTCCGCTGCTCTCTTTAGCTTTAGTTTAGAGAAACCAAGGGCACTGCATTGGATCCGGGATGGGACCACATGTGTCCTGTGCCTGTTCCTGATCCACATGATGGGGCGGTTTCAACGGAGGCTGACGGCATTCTTGGTCCCTACCCCCATGTTTGCTGCGGTGCTTTCGTCCCCCCCCCAATGGCCTTGGCAATTTGGACCAACGGGCGGCAATTAAGGGTTGTGCACCGGCTGATTTCCACAGCACAGGTTGGATCACGGGGGGCGCCTACCTGTGAGGCCTGAGCCATCCCCCCGGCCCCCCCTCTGGACCCCCCAACCCATAGCACTTAGAACCTGGTTAGAACTGCCAACCCAAAAATTTTGGGTTGGATTTTGCTGGGGTCCACGGATGGGCTGCAAGCCCTTGAGACACAGACAGGCGTGAGTGACATTGTATCTTCAACAGTCATAGGTCAAGAAGGTCTTCAGTGTGGGGGCGGAAGTCACAGCGTTGCTTCGGCTCCGCATTGAAGGAGCGAAGGCAGCATTAGAGAGGACCAATTCGGGTGTATGGGCACAGGCAGTCCAGCCAAGAGTACTGCACCTCCATCCCGGTTTTATCGTTCGTGTGGAGCGTGCCCCGAACTGGGGGATGGTCGTTGGGCATGTTCGGCATATCTTGGGCAGTATATCCACCAGGGCACAAGGGCCCGGGTGGGCTTTGGGAGGCAAGTAGGGTCCCCCCACCCCCTATCTTGAGGGGGAGGACTCAAAACAGCATGTTTTAGAAGGTTTTTAGATGGGCAGGGCTGCGGTTTGGGGCCCACCAAGGGGTAGCAAGGGCTGAAAATAGGGTATGACATCGTGGATGACAGGATCCTACCAGAAGTACCGAAAACGGCTGAATTCGGGTCAGATACAAACGGAAGAGGCTCGTTGGCAGGGGGGGGGTTAAGTGCAAATGCACTTTGTTGCATTTTTTTGCACTTTTCACTTTGAGCCATTTTTTGCACTTTTTGCACTTTTTTGCATTTTTTTGCAGTTGTTTCCACTGCCCTGTCAGAGTTGTTTTTGCTCTTTTTATGTCTGTGACGCAGCCAGAAGCTGGTGCGCAGGTACATACAAATGATGAGGAAGATTTCATTTGCACTTCCCCCCCCCCCCCTGTCGTTGCATCCCCAACACTGCAATCCTCACCGTCATAGCGACGGACCACACACCGAACCCCCGGTGGGGAAAGACGAATGAGAACCACGAGTCAACAGTGAGGCGTGGGATGGTAAACCAGTACCCTCGGGCCATCGGGTGTTAAGGCTTCAATGTGCTGGCCTCTGGCCAGGGCTATGGCAGCCGTTTGCCCTGAGTCCAGAGCGGGGCTGCCTGCAGCGAGTCAATCGGTCCGTCGGCGGGGAACTACGGTGTTGAGCATGCACCCATCCCCAGGGATGCAGTAGAAGGCAATGGACCACGAAGGCGGTCCCAGAAGCGGTTAGGCAGGCGGTTGGAGGAGGTTGCCAAAGCGGTTGGGGGCGGTTACTGTCAGTCACAAATGCCATTGAAGCTGGCATCTGGCGTCCGAAGGACAGTGGCTGGGTGGAGGCGCCCTGGAGAGGGGGGGGGGGTGTAAACCCCCCCCCCCCCTTTCCAATGCATCTCTGCGCATCCCATCTCATACCGTATTTCCGAACAGGGCTTTTTCGGGGTCAGATTGGGGTTTGTGCACCAAACCGGACCTTTGGGGCGTGTGACCGCAGGAGCCGCGGCGCCCGATGTCCCACTGTCCTCCGCAGGGGATGCGGGCCCTGGCCCTCGTGGACGATGCGGTGACGGAGCCGCAGCTGCTGGCGATGGCTGCAGCCGTGGACACGGACGGGAACGGCCGGATCAGTTGGGAGGAGTTCCTGCGCGCGTTTGAACTGGGTGTGCGCGCGTCCTCCCCTCTGACGATGTACTGTGTGAAGGGCGGGAGGGGGGGGGGGGATGGCAGTGTGGGTGGTGGTGGGTGATGGAGGGGACCGGAATGGGTCATGGACGGTGATGGTGGTGGGTGGCCTGGGGGCGGTGATGGACGGTGATCCAGGGCACGCAGCCGATAAGGGAAGGTACTGTACTGCACCAAAGTGGGTGAGGGGCTGGGGTGTAGCGTACCGGGGGGGGGGGGGGGGGAGATGGGGTCCGGCCGCAGCGGCCGACAGAAAGCAGCGACCCGACGCAACATGCGAAGGGAAGAACGGGTGACCGTCCAGGGCCCCGTAAAGGACCAACAACCAGACGGAATGTCACACAGGGGGATGGGGTTAGGAACAGGCGACATTGGGAATCCGCAAGATTTCGCACAACGACAGTGTTCCAATTTTGTGGTATTTTAAGCTTCGAAACCATTTTTCCAGGTGTCAGTTTTCGCGCGGCAGGCTAACATCAGAAGAGTAGAGCGGGGGGGGGGGGGTCGGACATTGGGTGAAACCTAGTATGCACGTAGCAAAACCTAGTAAAATGTAGCAAAACCTAGTAAAATGTAGTGAAACCTAGTAAAACAATTTACAATTTTGAAAAAGTTTTTTTTTTTACTAGGTAAAACAAGCAAGATTTTGACAAAACATTTCCCTTACTAGGTCAATTCCCCACCCAGGCCGAACCATGCATGTTCTGAAGAGGGAGTTCATGTATGTTTCGGCGGGGTCTGGCACCCACAAGTTTGTGTGCCAAAAATGGCGGGACCAGATTTTCCCAATGATAAATTTTGTGGTTTTCCCTCGATGGTCCCTTTGGTTTGGGGGGCTCTTGGTATGCACATTCCCCTTGTGCCCGCGCGGTGTTCTCCGCAGGGACCCTTTGGTAGGCCCGTTGGGGGCTGCGGCTGCCTGCCTCTTGTCGGTGTACCCGATGGTTAGTCCATAGTTTCCAGGAGAACCCAGCGCCGCATGCTGCGCCGTACGGTGCTAAGGCCACCCAAAGCCGAAGGGAAATGACAACCAACAGTCGCGGTCTACGCTCATTCTTGTGCCACAGTCTCGGAAATTTGCACCAAATTTTGCGGTGGAATTTAGAAATGGGTGCCAAAGAAAAAAACTTTTTTTCTCCGCACCAAATTCCGCCATTCCGAACGTCGCGCGTTCCTACCCCTCCCCCCCCCCCTCCCCGGCATATGCACTGGAACTGGAAAGGCGATGAAGGCCGTGGGGCAGGCGCGGCTGGAGCTAAGCTGCGCGTCCACACCTGACCATTTGTGCCCCCCCTCCCCGGTACCGCGTGGGTTTCGGACTTTGATCGAGTGCGATGGGCCGAGGGATGATGGAGCGGGGGACACTCCGTGCGGGGCTGTTGCGCGGTCCGTCAGTTGGTGCCGCCCCGGCGGATCACGCCCCCATGTTCGGAGTGCTCGTGCGGTGGGTGTGGGCACTGCGCCACGCCACCCGGGCCCGGGGCCTCCCGGGCCCGGCCGTTGGGGCGCGAGGGCGGAGGCGAGGGGGTGCCTGCAGCCTCCCCTTTGATTCGCCTTTGTCCCCGCAGACTGCCAGCAACGGGACCCTGGATCACCCGCATTCCTCGCAACCCCCGCGACGTCAGCGAGTGGCTCTGCGGCCGCAGGTGCTGCTTCCGCCCACCGCCTCCTTCGTTCTGCAAGTCCGTCGCATTGCGTAACAGAGACCGTCTGAATTTGGGGCTGCGCGAGAGGCGGGGGGTTTGGCATGAGGCCACGGTGTTGGTTTGTTTGCCTCTGGCGGCGCCTATGGGCCTCTCGCCCGTGCGCATTCTGACCCTCTGTGGGTCCGAACGTGTTTCTGTTTTGTCAACGGAGCCCCCGGATGATGGATGGAGCGGGAGGGGGGGGGGCGCGGAAACCATGAAGGTGCGCGCACTGCCCACAGGCACCATGCGAACAGGTCGCGCAAACGGGCCTCACGCACATGGCAACGTGGGGAGGCATGTGGTGGACGGCCGGAGCGCGGAGAGGGAGTGGGCGGCAAAACCCGTAAAACGACCCCCGCAACCACCAGCACAACCCCCGGTGCGCCAACTACTGTCCCCCGCGGTACCGCGGAAACGACGCCACAAGGCACACCGGCCGCAGCGGCTGTCAGAACGTTGCGACCCGACGGAGCATGCGAAGGGACGAACTGGTGAATGCCCAGGGCCCCGTACAGAAACCGCAACCCGACGGAATGTCACACGGGGGGGGGGGGGGGGGGGCTCCGGCAGCGGAGGGGGGGGGGGGGGGCGCAGCGGTGCAACCAGCCTTCATTCGGAGTCGCTGTTCAGGCTGAGTATGTGTGCGCCGTGCATGTGTCTGGGCGCACGCACTGCCTTGTGTGTCCGGGAGGAAGGGTATTCGCATCGCTTGTCCCAGGCCCCCGGCGGAAGGGGTTGTTGGTGGGTGAGGCCGGGACCGGGGTCCCTCTGCCCACAAGTGCCGCTGCGGCCCCGCGGCGTCCCTCCCACGCCGGCGCCGGCAGTGCCCCACACAAAGTCCCCCGAAGGCGGGGCAGTTGGAGGGCGGAGGGTGCCCCCCACGTCTGATGTGGGGCAGGTACCGCATGGGCAGTCTGGTGCCTGATCACCATGTGACCCCCACGAGTGGCGCGCAGCGTTCCTGAGCATGGCGCTGGTTGCTTCTTTTCCCGCTGAAGCAGATTGCCACTGCAGTTGAGGGCCATGCCTTCGGGGTGGGCCCCGGCAACCGGATCGGCACTGGAGGCCTCATCAGGTGAGCCATGATCCGCCGCCGCTCCGTGCCCTTTTCCCTTTCCGTCGCCTGCACTGAGGTGATTCCCTTTGCGTTGGATGGTCATGCAGATGCACACAACCACCATGATCCAAACTCTGGGCTGGTGTGATGATGGCCTCAGCAAGAGCGGTACAATACCCATGTGATATGGAGGACCACGCCAATGTGGTGTAAGCATAGATCAGAAGGTGAAAAGCACTGTGGCGAAGGATCTTGCACAGAAAGTGAGTAGGCGCCGCCAGCCTCAAACAGCCCTTCATCCACTTGTTATCACCCCCCCCCCCCAGGCCGCAAAGTCAATGCCCAAATATAGAGAGAAATACACACAGAGGGCCCAAAACGTGCTTTGCGTGACTCGGGATCCATGTAAGCGGTCAATTTTGTTTTAAAAAAAAGTTTTGGAAATTTCCTATTTTGAGCTGCAAAGGGTGGAACACTGTTGTGTACCAGTCCCCCCCCCCCTCCAGGTGACAGACACAAACACAAAAGAAGGGTCAAGCACTGAGGCACTGCCCATGTTCGTTGTGGGCACGTTTTGGCTGCAGCACATGCGTTGTTCAGCTTTCAGGAACAGTCTGTACAAAGCAAAACCCACTGCAAGCCAAAGAAAGTTGTGTCGTAGCCCCACGTCATCAATATTGGTAATCCTACGGCAACGTCCCTCTGAAACATCTTAATTGTGCAAAATTGTCACAGCGATGCCTCATTTTCCGGTATTCTGGTGGTTTGTTGCATCCATTAAATCAGCCAGGCTGAGGGACCTCTCAATGGCAGCAGCTGTCACAGGTCACCACAGGTACGGCGTGACACCTTTCCTCACCATGCCTTTGCGGTCCTGCCAAAAGACTGCCACATCATCCAATGGTTGAACATTGTGTATCTCTCTATTCGACAACACTCGGACCATTTTTCTTTGAGGTTCTTTGCATCCTCTCCCATTCCGCTACATAAACATTCTCCACCAGTTTCATCAATGCAAGGGGCAAACAGATCCGTGTGCGTCTGTGTGCGAACCGCTCGTAAACGTATCAAACGGCATACTGCACTGGTCCTTGGTCAAAGGTGGAACGCATCATGGTGACAAATCGTGAAAAAGGACAAACAAATGAGGCTCAAAACCTTCCTATAGAAATTGTTCAATGGCATTTCTCCCCGGGACCGCCCGCTCGCCGCACACTGGGTGGCGGCATTGGGCTGGAATTATGGTCGAAATACGTTCAGCGTTTGCTGTATTTCCGGTGTACTGAGGCTTAAAAACTGGTTGCTGTGGCTCATTTGGCACCTGCAAACCCATTCTATTCGGCACGAATGGTTGTCGTGCCAGAGGAAGGTGCTGCAGAAATCCGCCTCGTGCATCTCCCCATTAACCCCCGCCATCCCCCACCCCCGCCATGTGCCCATTTGCAAGGATTGCGCAGCAGCAGGAGCTCCAGTAGCAGCTCCTAATGCCTCTTTGGAGGGCCCTGTTCATGCGGTGTTCAGGTGCATTGCTGCGATCTGCTTCTGCTTTCACGCGTCTTTGTCTGTGCAGACCGCCAAGACCGGGAGCCTGGATCACCCGCGTTACCCGCCACTTCAGAGACGCCCGCAAGTGGCTCACCTGCGGAAGCTTCAGGTGCTGCTTCTCTCACCGCCTGCAGACCGTCGTATTGCGTTGGTCGGTGGAGAAGGGGCCCGCATGCACACGTCCCCTCCCACGTCACACTCAGGGGGGGCGTTCGAGACGGGGCAGGACGTGTTTGTGCTGTTGGCCAGTGGGCAATGGGCCATGGCCAAGGTGATTGCGGTGGAGGCGAACGGCTACTCGGTGGAGTGCGTGACGGAGAAGGGGCCCAGTCAGATGGCCATCCCGTTGGACGATGCTGCCACGCAGTTGAGGGCCATGCCTTCGGGGTGGGCCCCGGCAACCGGATCGGCACTGGAGGCCTCATCAGGTGAGCCATGATCCGCCGCCGCTCCGTGCCCTTTTCCCTTTCCGTCGTCTGCACTGAGGTGATGCCCTTTGCGTTGGATGGTCATGCAGATGCACACATTCCCCCTGACCATGGCCCCATACACTGCCGTCATGTCACACGTGGGCGCATGCACGACCATTCTGCAGTGCTGCACCACCGCATATCTGACCCTAGATACCCTTCCTTCCTCTTTTCTTTTCTCTGGTTTCCTGTCAGTTTTGCACCGACCCTCGAAGGTTGTCCCCAGTTTGACCTCTTGCGCTCCAGCCGCTGTCGCCAGGCCCCTGGTCCTCCTCAGCATTAATGGGTCGGGCGAAGAACCCTCAGTCCAAATGGTCTAGGTCCCACGGAAGTCATGGAAGCGGATTATAAAATGATGGGGCAGGCAAGAGCGGCCAATATCCAGATGACACAGAGGACCGTGCCAATGTGGTGTAAGCACTGTGACGTCCCCATAGAGTGGAAGGAAATTAATTGGTCAAACAAATCACCACAATAGTTCTGTAAATGTGTTGTGCAACGAGATATGAACGGGGAGGTTCTCTTAGTATTGCCAATAATGGGGAGTTGTGACTATGGCACATCTTTCTTTGGCTGTGCATTGCTTGCTTGGTGTTTTGCTGCGGTGTTCATGCTGAGTGGAATGATTTCCAGTTGCCATTGCCGTAACACAAAATCCGGGACCGGTTTGAGCCTCACCAACACAGAAGTGAAACATCACCTAGACACAGTTAATCCACAAGTACAGCTGTGGGAGGGGGATCCCGGGGAGAAATGCCATAGAGCAGGGTGTTGAACGCAATGTGTTCATCCTTTTTTTTCTTTGGAGGATTTGTCACCTTGACCGGTTCAACACCTTTGGCGAAGGACCAGTGCCGCATGCCGGTTGACAAAGTCTCCTCGCAGCCAAGGCAATAGTACGGGCCTGTCAAGCACCCATGCACTGCCCATGTTTGGCATCGGCCCATTTTGGCTCTGGTTACTTGTTCCGGCCAGATGAACGTGCTGCAGAATCCCCCCCCCCCCACCCCACAGTGTCCCACCCCCGCCATGTGCCCATTTGCAAGGATTGCGCAGCTGCAGGAGCTCCAGTAGCAGCTCCTGATGCCTCTTTGGAGAGCCCTGTTCATGCGGTGTTCAGGTGCATTGCTGCGATCTGCTTCTGCTTTCACGCGTCTTTGTCTGTGCAGACCGCCAAGACCGGGAGCCTGGATCACCCGCGTTACCCGCCGCTCCAGAGACGCCTGCAAGTGGCTCACCTGCGGAAGCTTCAGGTGCTGCTTCTGCCCGAATGCCCTCCCCTCAATTCTCTTTTCACCGCCTGCAGACCGTCGTATTGCGTTGGTCGGTGGAGAAGGGGCCCACATGCACACGTCCCCTCCCACGTCACACTCAGGGGGGGCGTTCGAGACGGGACAGGACGTGTTTGTGCTGTTGGCCAGTGGGCAATGGGCCATGGCCAAGGTGATTGCGGTGGAGGCGAACGGCTACTCGGTGGAGTGCGTGACGGAGAAGGGGCCCAGTCAGATGGCCATCCCCTTCGACGATGCTGCCACGCAGTTGAGGGCCATGCCTTCGGGGTGGGCCCCAGCAACCGGATCGGCACTGGAGGCCTCATCAGGTGAGCCATGATCCGCCGCCGCTCCGTCCCCCTTCCCCTTCTCTCGTCTGTACTGAGGTGATGCCCTTTGCGTTGGATGGTCATGCAGATGCACACATTCACTGTGCTCGTGACCCTCGACACGGGTGCGCAATCACGCTCTGGCGCACAGACACAGGCGTACGCACACGCACACACACGCGGGACGTACAATGCGTGCCCCCCCGATCCAGCCGTGCAGCCTCGCATGCCGCGAGCGGGGTGCTGACCCTCTACCGCGGCTCAGATCCATGTCGCATGGTGTCCTCAAATCTTAATGCCATATTTTTCGACTGATACAGGGCGCCACGTACATACACACACGCGTGCGCGTGCACGCACGCGCACATTTCTCCACTCTTGCGACCTTTAGGGTGCCATCCCACTTGACTTCTTGTTATTTTTCTTCTTCTTCTGCGTCATCCTCCTCGTCCTCTTCCTCTTCCTCTTCCTCTTCCTCTTCCTCTTCCTCTTCCTCTTCCTCTTCCTCTTGCTCTTCTTTTCCTCTCACACACCCTTTCTCTCTATGATGATCGCTCAGATGCGTCGATTTTTTGTGTGCTTTGTTGTTTGTGTTTTTCACCCTTTGCCTTTTAGCTCCGGCGCCTCACGTCGAATGACCACGGCGCGTGAAAGACCGTGCTTCCTCGCAGTCATATTTAGACCGACAGCAACTGTTTTTGAGCCACCTCGCAACCGGGCCATTGCACGGGCATTTTGTGCCGCTGCTGCCTTACAGTGCACTGTGTAATATGCACTGCTCACTCCGAAGCCAATTGGTGCCTTTTGTGGTGAGGAACAGGGGCAAATTGGATTTCTCGTGGCTCATTGAGCGCGAGGAATCCTCATTGGCCTACAGGAATGCTCAATGGCCGAGAGGAATGCTCAATGGCCCAGAAGAATGCACAATGGCTAAGAGGAGTCCTCAACGGCCGAGAGGAATCTTCATTGACTCAGAGGAATCTTCATTGACTCAGAGGAATCTTCCTTGGTCGAGACGAATCCTCATTGACCTCGTCCACCAGTGAGCCCTTTGCAGAGTGTTCGGGGACTGTACATGGACACTGAAGAAGCAACAAGTGAGTGGCCCCAGCGAAACTCGAGCTTTTTTGTAATTCAAAAAATCCCGCTGTCCACACGTGACCGCAACGCTGTGCGGATAGAGCCTCTTTGCCCACCAGGCGGGGCAGGTGGTTGGTGACCGATATGCCTACCCCCTCACTCTGATGTCGTGAGTCGTGCTGTAACGACTGCGTACGTGTTGCTCGGTGCCCCGGGCTTCCCAGACCTCGCACCGTGGGTGTCAAGGTGCTTCCGCCTGCCTCCCCTTGCACACCTCCGTGTGTGCACAGGCCGCCAACAACGGGAATCCGGATCACCCGCATTGCCCGCCACCGCAGCGGCGCCAGCGGGTGGCTCTAAGGCCGAGGCTTCAGGTGTTGCTTTGCGCCCGCAGGCCCCGCACATCGAACTTCCGTGACTTGCGTTTGAGCGGAGTGGGCGCCACTCTACATACGTCTACGTGCGCTCAGGGGTTGAATTCCAGGCGGAGCAGGACGTTCTGTTGCTGTTGACCAACGGACAATGGGCGAGAGCACGGGTGATTGCAGTGGAGGCGGACGGCTACACGGTGGAGTACGTGACGGAGGAGGGGCCCAGTGCGATGGCCGTGCCACGCCGCGACGCTGGCAGGCGGCTGATGCCCATGCCGCCGGGGATGACGCCTATGCCTCCTTCTGGGGGGACGCCGGCAGCTCCATCGCCACCTGCGGCATCACCATCACCAGGTCACGGCCTTCCCGGCGCTGTTCCCCCTGGTGTTGCGGCTTTTGCACATGCCACACGGTTGGGGCACAGGGGTTGCTTGGTGAGCGTCACTGGCTCAACACATAAACCCCACCCCCCACTTATAACCCCCCCTCCCACTTATAACCCCCTCCCCCACTTATAACCCCCCCCCCCCCCCGGGAGATCCGTGCCACCCAGGGACTTATAACCCCCCTTCTTCAGCACACAAGCATAGAACAAGAAGTGCCAGCGGATGGATTGCCAATAATCGGGAATCGGTGACTTCTTCCAGAGCGTCGTCATCATCCCCCTCAGGCAAGTCAACAAGCTCCTCATCTGAAAATTCCCCCACCTCATCATCATCAGGAGCTGCAGCACCACCAGGGTCTCCCACAGATAGGTCCAAATCAATTTCCATTACAAAAAGATGAATGACGTCTGAAGGTGCAAATGTGTCTGGATCCATGCCACCAAGGGACTTATAACCCCCCCCCCCCACTTATAACCCACCCCCGGCACCCTCAACCAATCCGCAATGCTACTGCCCCCTGGGGGGGGGGTGTAAGTGGGGGGTGGGGTTTACTCATTTCCACAAGGCCGGATCGCAAGTAGTGCTTGGCACTGCAGAAGTTTCCTCTCAAATCTGTGACCATGCGACGCCGACCCAACCAGTGGATGCCAGCGAATGACCGGCTCGAGTGCGGAAACTCTAACGGCGATGCTTGAGGGATTTAAATTGTTGAGCACACTTCGCCAAATGTATGACCCAAGTCTGTAACATTGCCACGCTGCCCAGTGGCAGTGGATGGTGCAGAATTTGAACAGTGAAGGTTGTCACTTTGTTGTATTCCGCACTTCCACGAAGTAGGTGTCGGCATTCTGATGCTATTGTGTGGGGGTTCATGCCGGCATCATTGAAAATGCAAGGCACATGTCTGAAGGTCCCAAAGGTTGCAGAACTTTCTGTTGTGTTGTCAGATATGCCGCGTGCCGTTGTGTTGCTTCAACGCACAACTGGAGCAAGGATACACAGAGTGTTGGAAGAAAATGCTGGTCACAAGCTGCGCGTCTACCTTCGATGCGGTTTCGTGGCTGAGGGTGGAAGAACGGATTGGGCTTGCTGAGTGGGTATCGTGGCGGGTGTTGCTGGCTCTTGATTGCTCTTGGAGACGTAGTTCCCCATTTGCAACACTCAGCCTACCTCTCCATGTTTTCGATTTGGAGTTGCTAGCCAGACCCCTGCACGCCCCAGCTTGCGGTGGTCATATCCGAAAGGGCTGTCCTGGAGAAGCCAGATGTTTTTTTAAGGACAGCCCGGAAGGATAGCCCCCGGGGACCACAAACCGCCAACCGCCAACCGCCAACCGCCAACCGCCATCAACCACCAGCCTTTGAAGTAGAGAAGGGCCTATGATCGCGAAGCAGAGAGCGTCCCCGTGAACGTTCTTTTCTGTTGGCGTTACGAAGCCCCCCCCCCTTTAAGGACAAGCCCGTGAGGGCTCCCGCTCGCGATCTGATCTGTGTTTCCACCAAAGAACTGATTGAATTGTCCTGTGGCCTTTTTCCTCCCGTTTGCCGAGAGTGAGAGGAATGTGTGCGTGTGTCTGCGACATGACTCTGTACCCCCCTGAGGCCACGCGTCTCTGGCGCATTCCACAGCCCCCACCCGCACTCACAGAGTTCCAGACGGGGCAGGACGTGTTTGCCCTGCTGCCCAATGGGCAATGGGCAAAGGCAAAGGTGATTGGCGTGGAGGCGAGTGCCTACATCATCGAGTACGTGACGGTGAAGGGGTCTGGGGCGGAGGCCATACCGTTCGGCGCCGCGGGCACGCAGTTGAAGCCCATGCCTTCCGGGTGGGCGCAGGCCGCCGGAGTGCCACGTGAGGGATCAGCAGGTCATCCACGACACCCCCACCGCAGCTTCACGCAGCTCTGCACTCATGCAATGCCGCCTACGCACGCGTTCCTCTCGATTGCATACCGCGCCCGCTGTGAGCGTGCGACCGTCCATTGCTCTGCAGCGCTGCATGGTCGCCTCCCCAGGCACCGGCGGCCAAATGCCACCATTTGATGACTAACCGCCCGTGGTCGATGGCAGTTTTCCGTCCCCTCTCTGCGGTGATCCGGTGGCGACTGGTTATCACCTGCTGGCAGTGGGTGCTTCATTGCGGGGGGTTGATGAGCAGCTGACGTTTGTTGGTGGCCAACCGCCTGCAGTTGACACAGACCTGTCCTTAAGAACTTTTTTTTTTGTTAAGGACAGCCCGAAAGGACAGCCCCCAGAGACCACCAACCGCCAACCGCTAACCCGCCGCCAACCGCCGCCAACCGCCAACCATCGTTCATTCATGCTACTGTGCCATGAAGCAGAGAGCGTCCCCGTGAACATTCGTTTCTGTTGGCGTTGCGAAACCTCTTCCCCACCCCCCCTTAGGGACAGCCCTGAGTTAACAGTGATTCCCTACTCCAGAGCCATTGCAGAAAACAAGTGCATCGACAGGGGGCGAGGTCCCTTGCCTGCCGTGTGAGGCAGGGAGGCTGTCACGGATGCGACCGCCTCCTCCGCCCTCCACCACCTCCGGTGCCTCTTCTGCCCGTCCGTGACACGGCAGTTGATGCGGCCCTGATGTTGTGGGTACCGCAGGACCTCTTAGGCCCGGGTGTAGGGGTGCGGGAGTGCAGGCGACCGGGACCCCGCTGCCCCCCCCCTTCGTTCGCCGTGTCTGCACAGATCACCAGCAACTCCAACCGGGGTCACCAGCATCCGCCGCCGCCCCAGGGACGCCAGATTCTGCCGATTCTTCAGGTGTTGCTGCCCCCCTCAAGCCCTGTGCCCTCGGACTGAGGCCTGTTGGCGACGCCCCGTGTCCCCGTGCAGCCTCCGCACGCCTCGTGGCCAGGCCATTGTTTACTGGCGGTGTGTGGGGGGGGATTACCTGTGGTCTTCTGGGCCACTGACGAGCCAATGCTGCGCTTTGTGCTGACTGCCTCTTGTGCACACGTGCAATAGCCCCGAGTTCCTCCGGGGGGGGGGTTTCAGACGCCAAAAAAATTTGTGTCCCCAAAAGCGGTCTCCAACTCCGGGCTCTTTAATAGATGTCAGTTTTCCTCTGAGAAAAAATGATGTGGGTGGGTGGCTGGCTGCTCGTCCTTTGCCTCCTCCTCCTCCTCCTGCTCCTCCTCCTCCTCCTCCTCCTCCTCCTCCTCCTCCTCCTCCTCCTCCTCCTCCTCCTCCTCCTTCTCCTCCTCCTCCTCCTCGTCGTCATCCTCCTCCTCCTCCTCCTCCTCCTCCTCCTCCTCCTCCTCCTCGTCATCCTCCTCCTCCTCCTCGTCGTCATCCTCCTCCTCCTCCTCCTCCTCCTCCTCCTCCTCCTCCTCCTCCTCCTCCGCCTCCTCCTCCTCGTCATCCTTCTCCTCCTCCTCCTCGTCATCCTCCTCCTTGTCGTTGTGATCTACCGGTTACACTATCACCTCAACCCGCCCCCCCCCAGCCCCAGAACTCTCCCGTTTCCCCCGCACTTTTCCGTATTCCCCGCCCCAAAGTGTCGGGTTGGCCGGGGCTGGCCAGGGCCCCAAATGGGGGCGGGTGGAGAAGTGCTTCAGTCAGAGGACGTGGGGGGCATGGGGCAGGAGGCGGGAGCAAGGCGCATTAGCACTACCAGCCCAATGCATCAGACTGAGATGGGTAATGAGATGGTAATGGGAGGGTGATAAGCGTCGCTCTCTGGGTCCGATGCATGGTGTGGTTCGAGTGGCACCCCATCCATGGGTCCTGTCTTTTGGCCGAGGGTGAGGGTGAGAGTGAGAGTGGGTGCGAGCGTGAGTGTTTGAGTGTGTGAGTGAGTGTGTGTGTGTGGCGTACCCAACATGACTCCGTTCCCCCCTGAGGCCACGCGTCTCTGGCGCAACCCCCACCCACACTCACAGAGTTCCAGACGGGGCAGGACGTGTTTGCCCTGCTGCCCAATGGGCAATGGGCAAAGGCAAAGGTGATTGGCGTGGAGGCGAGTGCCTACATCATCGAGTACGTGACGGTGAAGGGGTCTGGGGCGGAGGCCATACCGTTCGGCGCCGCAGGCACGCAGTTGAAGCATTTGCTGCCTCCCAGCGCCGGAGTGCCACGTGAGGGATCAGCAGGTCATCCATCGACCGCCACTGCAGCTTCACGCAGCTCTGCACTCATGCGATCGCCACGTGCCGTTCATATTGCTTTCTGTTGCAACCCCCCGCCCCCCTGCAAAAGAATTTAGCCCCCCCCCCCCCCCCAATTTAGTCCCAATTTAGTTGGCTCAGCAGGTGTTGGCGTGGCTAGTCCGGTGGGACCCGCGTCTCGTGCTGTATCGGCCGGCAGCGTTCCATGTTCACTTGCCGCGTCGTGTCATGCAGCGCCCCGGGAGTTTTCAGTACAATCTGCTCGTTTGCGACCCTGCATGTTGTTTTCTCCAGGAGTCCAGTGACGTGTCTTGTCCAGTGGTGCTATGTGCTAGATAGGGGCCGATTGCCCACCGGTGGAAGATTGGCCTGTCCGGGCCCGGCTGGACAGTGGCGTCCGATCACAGTTACTCTGTAGCACCTTTGGTAGATGTCTAATGCAGCCGGATTTTGCTCGTGCAGGGTGTTGGGGATCTCGGGTGGGGTTTCAGCCCATCTCGCCTAGCCCGTACAGGCCCGGGCGCTACCTACCTACCTACCTACCCCAATTTAGTCCCCCCTGGCCCCATTCAGCGCTGTCCCAAAATTAGTACCCCCTTGAGCCTCCCAAGCAAACGGAACATGAAGTAATCGAGGGTACACTTTTCAGAACTGCAAACGTCACTTGAAGAATGAAGTCAGTTTCATCTGCTGCTTTGTATTGGAAACACCAGCACAGGCATGGGCCACAGCTGCAAAGGGTGCTGCATGAGATCCATCAGCCCCTGTAACACACACATCTTCAAAATGTTCATCGGAATCAATGTTATAGTCATGCAGAGAACGGAGGCTGTGGCACGCACCTGCCCAAAATTACCCCCCCCCTTGTATAAGCTACGCCCTTGTCCAAGCTATAGTAGGCGTAGGCACCGTATTAATTTGGGACCTAATTTTAATTCGGTACCAAACATAGTGCAGCCACATAAGACATGGGTTTGGTGACGGATTTGCGAGTCACATAGAGTCATGGACACATTTGTTGTGAGTGTTTGCCCACTTGAACCCACATAGCTCTGATTTTGGGGATGTTTGTGCATTATATGCCCCTTTCTTGCACCAGCTCACCATGCAATCCTCTCTTTTTGAACCTGGGTGCCCGGTGTTGGTAGCTGTATGTGTCTCGCGCAAGCTACGCCCGTGTCCAAGCTACAGTAGGCGTAGGGACCGTATTAATTTGGGACTTTGGCGTAGCTTATACAAGGGGGGGGGGGGGTAGTTCCCCCCTGGCCTTATTGAGCATTCGTCCGAAATTCCCTTCCCCGCTCTGAGTGTGCGGCGTGCGGGCACGCCCGCACTCACGCGCACACACGCTCCGCAGGGCTGCGCTGTCGCCCCCTTGGGACGCACGGTCCCTACCTGAACCTGCTTCCTCCGGAATCATCACAAACCAACAGGCGATCGGGACCCCGCTGCCCCCCCCCCCCCATTCGTTCGCCGTGTCTGCACAGATCACCAGCAACTCCAACCGGGGTCACCAGCATCCGCCGCCGCTCCGGGGACGCCAGATTCTGCCGATTCTTCAGGTATTGCTGCCTACCTCAAGCCCTGTGCCCGCTTCCGCTGTGGAGCTTTTGAGGCTGTTCGTGGCACCCGTTTTTTTTTTGCCTGAGGACCCCCCCCCCCCCCCGCAGGGCCAGGCTTGAGGGCGAGAGGGGGGGGGGGGGCGCGAAGGGGTGTTATAAGGGCGGGTGCGGAAGCGGTTACTGGCGGCTGGAACGCGGTTTGAGGAGCCGTGCGGGCGGTGGCAAAGCGGTTGAAAGGCCGTGGGGTGCGTACAGAAGCGGTTGGGGTGGATATGGCAGTGATGCCCGAGCGGGGCAAAGGGGGTAGAGCACCCCCTTCAAGCGCAGGCCTCCCCCGGAGACGTTCAGCCCACCTTCAGCAATGCCCCGGTGGAGCACGCGCTCCCCTTGCACTTCCCCGTGTCTGCACAGGCCGCCAACAACGGGAATCCGGATCACCCGCATTGCCCGCCACCGCAGCGGCGCCAGCGGGTGGCTCTAAGGCCGAGGCTTCAGGTGTTGCTTTGCGCCCGCAGGCCCCGCACATCGAACTTCCGTGACTTGCGTTTGAGCGGAGTGGGCGCCACTCTACATACGTCTACGTGCGCTCAGGGGTTGAATTCCAGGCGGAGCAGGACGTTCTGTTGCTGTTGACCAACGGACAATGGGCGAGAGCACGGGTGATTGCAGTGGAGGCGGACGGCTACACGGTGGAGTACGTGACGGAGGAGGGGCCCAGTGCGATGGCCGTGCCACGCCGCGACGCTGGCACGCGGCTGATACCCATGCCGCCGGGGATGACGCCTATGCCTCCTTCTGGGGGGACGCCGGCAGCTCCATCGCCACCTCAGGCATCACCAGGTCAGGCTGTCCCGCCTCCCTTGTGCTCTGGGGACGTTAATCCCGCGGCGCCTGCGGTGCGCAGTTTGGGTAACGATCATGGAGCGGGCGACATTGTACGCCTGGTAAACCGGACGGTTTCAATGGGCAGGGGTTATTGCATAACATTTTGGTCCGTTTTGAATATTGTGCTGCGCCATTGTGCCCCTTTGACCTACTGCCCTCACCCAAAATTGAGGAAAAAGAATGCGGTGCCAATCACCCCACAGCCAATTACCCTTCCCCTGCGGCGCGCAGGAAGCGTTGCTGGAGCACACATGTTGTGCAGTGTGACAGGGACCCCCGCCCCGCCCGCTCAGACATGTTTGTATTGCGGGGTCATCACGGCCCTTGGGGTGCCTTGCCATGGGGACACTTTGTACTGGCAAAAAGGCCCCCATATATGGGCATGGGGACACTTTGCACTCGCAAAAAGGCACAGGCGTTGCCGCAGCCTAAGGCGGGGCTGGAAGGCGGACGCACGCCCCGCCGTTCCGGTTCCAGTGGCAACATTTCCGTTGGGGATCAAGAAGTCATGGGCCATTCCATGGCCGAGTCACAATGCCGTGCTGCTGTACTCGTGTGTGCCTTCTGCAACTCGAGTCCATCCCCTGCCCAGGCGGACCCCTGCGCGGGTGCACCGCGCCGGATCAACGGCCCGGTCTGGCAGTTGGCAACGCGAATGCCGATGCGGTCAGCGTTGCCGTCCTCGGTGGTTTGGCCTTTTGCGGCCCTTATCGTCCGGGTGTGAGGGTAGAGGCGACGTGGTGCCTGCTGCCCCCACCGTCCCTGTCGCCCATCTGCACAGATCACCAGCAACGGGACCCCGGACCATCAGCAGTCGCCGGCACTCTGGGCACGCCGCGGGGCGGTGCTCCTGCTCAAGCCCCAGGTGCTGCTATTGCCCCCCACGCCCCGCCCGCGCTGGTTACGGATAGAGGGCCATGCCATGCCGTGGGCCGTAGCCGAGAGTGCATCTGTTCCGCTGCGTTGTGCGCGTGCGCGGTGCTCTGTCCAGCACATGCTTTTGCATGGCGACCCCGGGTACGTGGGGTACCGTTGTGTTGCATCAGGGGCCCGGAGGCACTGTGCGCCGTGCTTCTACGGTGCCCGTGGGGAACACAGGGAGATGCGGTCACGAGCGCGCGACACACGCACATGCAGGCGCACGTACGCAGACGGGGGTGTGTCTGGCGGCAGTGGTGACCATGAGCATGTGGGAAAATCGCACAAGCACCTGCCAAGCCCATACCATTGCCACACTGTTGTGACGAGACTTGTTTTTGACGTTTCCATACCTGGGGGCTCATGCATGATTGGGCTTACCAACTGGAGGTTCCAGGATCGTTGCTGGTACGTGGTGGAGGCTCCGGGATGGGTGCTGTCACTTCCCGCTGGATCATTGCGGCCACTTCCTGGAGGCTCCTGCATGGCCAAGCATTCCTGGAGGCCTCTACATCCCCCACAAATTCTCCAAACGCCACACAAATATGTACAAACCTTTTCATACAGAATTTTGTCACAGAATGCTTGTGGAGTTCGCCCCTCCCCTGCCCCCCTCCAGTGCCAACACAGCGATGAAGCAGCACCGGCCGTTATAAGACACCTCTCCAGCAGGTGGCAGAGGGTCCGCTGTGTGTGTCTTGTCGCCACATCTTTGCCTTGAGCTGCCCCCCACGACCCCTCACCGAGTAAACCGTCCCGTGGCCTTTTTCCTTTTGCCAAGAGTGAGAGTGAGTGAGTGTGTGTGTGGCGTCCCCAACATGACTCCGTTCCCCCGTGAGGCCACGCGTCTCTGGCGCATTCCACAGCCCCCACCCGCACTCACAGAGTTCCAGACGGGGCAGGACGTGTTTGCCCTGCTGCCCAATGGGCAATGGGCAAAGGCAAAGGTGATTGGCGTGGAGGCGAGTGCCTACATCATCGAGTACGTGACGGTGAAGGGGTCTGGGGCGGAGACCATACCGTTCGGCGCCGCGGGCACGCAGTTGAAGCCCGTGCCTTCTGTGTAAGCTCCAGAGGCCAGAGTGCCACGTGAGGGGTCAGCAGGTCATCCATGCACGCCACCGCCTTTTCACTTCGCCCTGCTGCGTGCCTGCATGCAATGCCCCTCGCGAGCTGCATAACCGTAAGGTATTTTGTTTGTGTTGTGCTTTGAGAGCGGTGAATTTGCTTGTTACAAGTGCATGCAACCTCCAACATCCAACACGAGGGTGAAACGTGCTGTCCATCACCTGTTATCTATGATCTGCTCCTGGGGACTCATCCACTCCGCTGGCGACCCACCCATTTCCTTCTTTGGCACTTCCCTGGCTAGAGTGGCTTGGAAAGGGAATCCATTTGCACCTCCAGATGCCCTTTTGGGAGATGCCAATCCTGTTATCCGGGCGCGGGCTGCACTGAGGATGGCCACTGGATGCTGGTCAGGCTTGTCATGCCTACAGTCCAAGCACCAAGGGAAGACCCTGGGCTGGACTGGAAGGCGCGCATCCTTTGGAAATCTCACAACCTACGGCCCGGTACCCTCCCCCCCCATGTCCAGCCCCCCCCCTTGTCGGGGTGGGGGGGGGACCGTCGTCCCTGGGGGGGGGCTGGACATGGGGTAGGCGAGGGTAAGTGGATCCCGTGTCTCTCACTGAGTTGAAGGGTGTTTCAGAAGGCTGCATTTTTACTTTTTTCGGCCGTTTTGGGCATTTTCGGGCGGCTGCATTCTTATTGTTTTCGCCCTTTTTGGCCATTTTCGGTAGAACCAACGGGGTGGCAGTCAGTGGGTCCACAAGCGACCTGCAATCCATCGACCAAACGAGGCCATGCCACCCTCCTGCGATGTCGTCACAGCAAAGCCACCACAAATGACAAATACCGCACGGAGCCACTCGATGGCCGCTCAACATGGCCAATCAATGGCATCCTGGCCTCTGCACGCCTTGTGATCCCTGTGCCCCTTGTGGGACCTGCATGAGCATTACGCACCCTCGTCAACCGTCGCGGACCTCTCTCGGCCCAACTGTGGCTCACCCCCTCCGCATACCTCCAACGTGTTTCCCTTTTCCAGACAAAAGATCGAGCAAACTACTTTGGTTAGGGCTGAGTCGCAGCAGAAACAAACAAAACCTTTTCCCCGTTGCAGAGAAATGACCTTTGTGGGTACAACCACCCCACAACCACCCTACAACCACCACACAACCACCCCACAACCACCCTACAACCACCACACAACCACCCCACAACCACCCTACAACCACCCTACAACCACCACACAACCACCCCACAACCACCCCACAACCACCCCACAACCACCCCACAACCACCCCACAACCACCCCACAACCACCCCACAACCACCCCACAAACACCCCACAACCACCACACAACCCCCCCACAACCACCCCACAACCACCCCACAACCACCCCACAACCACCCCCCAACCACCCCCCAACCACCCCACCACCACACCCACCTGCGCCAGATGCGGATGGGTGGCGCCATAGACGGCACCGAGTCTACGGTGTTGCGCACCGCATGCCCTCGTGTGTGGGGGGAGGGCGTGTCTGTCGGTGTGTCCTCCGTTGCACGCGGCAGGTCCCGCGTCCCCGCCTCATCGCATACCTCCACCCGCGCCCAGGGCCGGAGTTCAGGTCGAGGCAGGACGTCTGCGTCCTGCAGCCCCGTGGCAGGCCGGCGATGGCAAAGGTGATGGCGATGGAGGCGCATGGCTGCGGGGTGGAGTCTACGACGGAGGCGGGGCGCAGTGGGTGGACCGTCCCGTTCGGGGGCGCCGAGGTCCACCTGATGCGGGTCGTGTCAGCGGCACTGCCACGTGAGGGGGCTCCAGCGCCGCTTCGCCACCCATCTTTTCCCCTGTGCCATCGGGCGGCCTTGTGCTTCATCGCCAGCCCCCGCGCCATGTTCGATGTGCGTGCGACTCCGCGCGCCATCGGCCGTTGCTGCTTGCGGGATGCCGTCCCATGTTGACGCGCACAGTGATTTCCATTTTCACGAACCGCGTGCTCTATGGGGCCGATGGCCCCAGAGGTACGTGAGGCACTCGCATGGCGCCCAGGACCCAGACCCTTGAGGGGGCGAATCGGTAAGGCCGCGCGCGCGCGCCCGGAAACGGGACGCATCCGCAGCATTCAGAGCCCATCGCAGGCCCATTGGGGACAGTGCGTGGGTGAATGGGCGTTCTGTCGCTCTGTGCCCCAACACGTCGCTGCCGAGCAGCCACTTCCCCAGTCCCCCCTGCGGCCCTTTTCTGCCACCCATACCCCCCCCCACTCCCCCTTTTTTTGCGCCAGGAACTCGACGCGCCACGAAGCAAAACGCTCGAATCGACGGCCGCTCTTCCGGTGGAATAGCCACCACTTGTCCGGATCTGGCACTTCGTGATCCCGGGCATCAGCCGAAAAACGGTGAGACCCGGACATGCGATGGGGCCTCTGGGGCCGATTCGTGTCCGTGTACATATACACAAACCACAAATGCGCGCGCGATTGGACAGCGGATCGGGCCTTTGGGGGGCCGCCTCCGCGGTCTGGGTACGTGAGCCCCGCCCCGCCTCAGCGCCCCCCTCTTTTCTTAACCCCACAATATGTTGCTCAAAATGATCAGCGCGACCCGGCAATCATTTTGGCATTTTGAGATTTCGCGTCGATACACAGTCTCCCCCCCTTGTCCCGGTGGCGTTCAGGCATTTTGGCTCGTTTGGGCTCACGTTGTAGACCGGCGGAGGCGCCCCCCTCCCCTCTGCAGCCACGTTTTGAGGCTGTGTGTGTTCGGGTGGGGCTTGTGATGATGAATTCACGGCGCAGCCCGCACTGTGTCTGACCAACACTGGGCGTTCGGACCGTGTCCGCTCGCACGACTTTGGGATTCGTTGGACACGAGGGACACGCGTAGCTTGCGACCTGCATCTCCTGCCAAAGCCCCGTGCAGCCTCGTCCCGACCGTGCAGAGCGCCACAACAACACGACGGCACGTGGCATACCTCACGGCACAACACAAAATTCTGCAACCTTTGGGACCCCCATACGTGTGCCTTGCCTTTTTCACTGGCGCCGGCATGAAGCCCCCCACAACACGATCAGAATGCTGACACCTCCTCGTGGAAGTGCTGGACACACCACTCCTCCACTTCCAAAATTGTGCACCATACACCACTGGGGGAGAGGGAGCATAGCAACGCTGCAGAATTGGGTCATACCCGGGGGTGGGGAAAGTTTTGAAGCTGGTTTTCGTGGATTCAAGTCACCCTAGGTGCACCAGAAAAGACTCCAACACATAGGCAAGCCTGTGGAGAACCTAACACATTTTTTTCAAAAGGCGCAGTAGCATGTATTTGAGTCACCAGCGCACCGGCGACTGGCGAGAATAGTGACTCTCAACACTGATGTGCGTGCGACTCCGCGCGCCGTCGGCCGTTGCTGCTTGCGGGATGCCGTCCCACGTTGACGGGCACAGTGATTTCCATTTTCACGAACCGCGTGCTCTATGGGGCCGATGGCCCCAGAGGTACGTGAGGCACTCGCATGGCGCCCAGGACCCAGACCCTTGAGGGGGCGAATCGGTAAGGCCGCACGCGCGCGCGCGGAAACGGGACGCATCCGCAGCAGTCAGAGCCCATCGCAGGCCCATGGTGACTCTGGAAACACCCGGGTACCTTTGGTGAAGTGTTCCAGCATCTGAATCCCTCCACCATCACGGCCCGAATTGTGACAATCGAGCTGGTCATCCGCCAACATCCACCGGTTGGGTCGGCATAGCAGGGGGCCAGGGGAGGGCGCATGCCCTTGCCTCCAGATCCTGCCCAGTCCTGCGGCGGGACCTGGGAATCATCAGCCCACATCATGTCCGTCTGCCGCCGGGCACTCATCCCGCATCCCTCGCAAACATGCTAACCCCCGGCCCACAGCCCCGGAGGCCCCCATGCCACGGAGGTGCGTGTCCCTCTGGCGGACGTTGTGAGGGGGTCTACTCTGCGAGGGCCGTGGGCGCTCGGATGCCAACGCCAACATTTCTCAGGTGCGGGCCGCGGGCCTCTCCTGCAGCCTTTGGACGGGGGCCACACGTGTGTACCTGCAGTTGTATGATATGAGGGCCTGTCAAGGGGACCGTAGGATGGCGAGGTCGGACAAGGGCCGTCGAACTGTGCCATCATCCGCGAAGTGTCATGCACTTCCGGGCAGGGCTGTCCTTAAGAAACCAGATCTTTTTGTTTATGCCAAGAACAGCCCTCAGGGACAGCCCCCAGGGACCACCAACCACCAACCGCCAACCGCCGCCCACCGCCAACCGCCCCCAACCGCCAACAACAAACCGCCAACAACCGCCAACAACCGCCAACAACCGCCCCCAACCGCCAACAACCGCCAACAACCGCCAACAACCGCCCCCAACCGCCAACAACCGCCAACAACCGCCCCCAACCGCCAACAACCAACCGCTGCCAAACGCCACCAACCACCAACTGCTTCTCCGACGGACCCAAACCAACCTCTCTGAATGGCAAACGGACTCAAAAGTGCAGCAGGCTCTGCGGTGCTCGGAGGTTGAATACCGATTGAACGATGCACTCGATCCTGATTGGTGGTCTGGCGTTGGGCGTCGCGGTCCGTGTTTACGATTCCAGTCAAGCCGTCGTCCTACCGGTCTCAAGGCTGGCCGCCCTCTCAAGCCACTGCTTCTACAGCGCCGGGCGACCGGCCGCTCTGGACCCCTCCTCGAATCACACGAATGAGTTTCATGCGCTTCATGCGAGACCCCGTCTGCAGTACAAGGGGTGGGTACGGTGGGGTGGGGGGTTGGGGTTTGGGGGGTATAAGATGGGGTGGTGGGGTTGGGGGGGGGGGGTATAAGATGGGGGGGGGGTTGGGGGGGGGGTTTGGGGGGTATAAGATGGGGGGGGGGGGGTTGAAGGGGTATAAGATGGTGGGGGGGGTGGCTTTGTGATGACCACATCCCAGGGACACAGGCTCAAGGCTCCGACCGCTCCCTCTTCTTTGGCCTGGCTGCGGCGTAGCACATCTCGGTACAGCAGCCCCCCCCCCCCCCTCTCCCCCGGTGTACCACTCGCGTGCTCAGCCCGCCCCCCGCCAAGAGAGGGAGAGATGGACGTGCCCCCCTGTGCCCCACGCCTTTGGGGTATTTTCGTGGGCGCCTTCGTGACCGTTGCTGCTGCTCGCATACCCAAGGCCCCTGCCCAGGGGCCGCTGCTCCGCTGTCCGCACGCCGTGCACATCTCACTGCACACCACAGTGCACATCGCAATGCACATCGCAGTGCACATCTGAGCGCATGCAGGTCTGTATTGGGAGGGAGGGGGCAAGGGGGGGGGGGTTACGAGGGTGGGGGGTACCGGGGCTGAGGGGGGGGGGGGGGGGATACGTGACTGAAGTACTCAGCGGATGTATCCGACATTGTGTAGGTCAGTTCTGGGCGGACACCTGATCGAGCCCAACATTCCGTTTGCTTTGGGCACGTCTGTTGTCTCAGCGAAAAGCGCCTTTGACAACGTCGCTGAAGAGCATTTTGTTCTGCTTCTGTTGCTCTCCAGCCTTTTGCCTCGTGGGGGTTTGAAGGTGAGCATTCAGCATCTGCATCCCACACGGGGGGGGGGTGAATGCGGAGGGGGAGTGCGCAGCAAAACAGTCAAACGACCCCCGTAACCACCAGCACAACCCCCAATACGCCAACTACTGGGCACCGCTGACACGCAAACGGCACATCACGCCACATCCAGCACAGCCTCAGCACACCGACCACTGGGCCCCGCTAACACGGCGACGACACCACAAGGCACACCGGCCGCAGCGGCCGTCAGAACGCCGCGACCCGCCGCAGCGCGCGGAGGGACGAGCGGGTGACTGTCCAGGGCCCCGTAAAGAAACCGCAACCCGACGGCACGTCACCCCCCCCCCCCCCCCGCCCCCTAAAAAGGAGCCTTGGCTTGGGGGGATGGACCCCCCTCCTAAAAAGGAGCACTGGCTGTAGGGCGGGGGGGGGGGGGGGACACCAGCGGGAGCACCGGCCACAGCGGCCGACAGAAAGCAGCGACCCCACGCAACATGCGAAGGGAAGAACGGGTGACTGTCCAGGGCCCCGTAAAGGAGCAACAACCCGACGGCATGTCACACGGGGGGGGGGGGGGGGGCGGCTGGACCCCCCCCCCGCCCCCTAAAACGGAGCCTTGGCTGTAGGGGGGGGGGGGGGGGCTTTGTGCCGATTTCCCCGACCGGTGCAGTCCTCGGGCCAGTCCAGTTCCGGTTGGACTCCGCCCTCTGTCCGGGGTCGCCGGGGCTTCCGCGCACCCGCAAGGCCCCCCCCGATCCGCTTCGGGCGCAGGGGCCTGCCCACGTGTGCCTCAAGGCCCCCCAGCGGGCGTCGCACGGGTTCGCCGCCCGCCCGCACCCTTCGCTTGGTTCAACGCCAGCGCCGCCCTTCCTCGGGGCCCCTGCATCGTTGGCCGGCGTGCCGTGCCCCGCCCCCTTCCGCGAGCGTCGTTGTGCTGCGCCGCGGGCGCTCCCAGCGGCAGTCGGGCAGGATGCGGGCGCTTTGGCCAGAGCGCAAACAGGCCCTTTGCGGTGTCACCCTTGCTCCTTTGCAGGTGCCGTACCCCCCGCCCCCGCGCCTCAGCGTTTTCCATCGTAACCACCGGACCACACCCCATCGCTTTCCCTTTGCAGACGCTGCCTTTGGACGACCCTCTGGCAATTGGTTAGGGGGAACCCCGCGTTATTTTGTTGTATTACGCACGCGCCCTTGATTGGGATGTTTGGGGCAGCCTCGCCATTCCACCATGTTTTCATCCCTTGCTCCGTTTGATGACGAACCCTCTTTGAATTGGCACAAAATGATGATGTTTTTCCGACATGGTTTTCGAGCAAGAATAACACTTTCGTCATCATTTTGTTACTGCATTGCCCTCGCGCAGATCACACCGATTTCAGGTTTGCAATCATTGACCGGAGGATTGATATAATCTTCACCTTTTTTTTTTTGCCTTCTTCTTGGTCATCGCTCCCGTGTGTCACGCACATAACTCCGTGTCAAACAACATGGTGCGTCACGCCAGCCCTCTTGACCATCCTGTTGTCCTCATGCACCACGTTTCCACTGCCGCTGCCCCCCTCCCAAAAAAAAAAAGCACCCGCCTCGAACAATTGGGTTGTCCCCGCGTCAGCCCATACCACATGTTGCGGCACCTTCCGCCGTCCATCACCCGCAGGCATTTTGATTCCAATTGCGCACCAACATCGCCTGAGAGCGCCGAGTTGGTTGGCACCTTCCTGGAATATTGCCGCGAGTGTTTATATCAAATGGCTTCTCGCAGGCTGATCCCTCCATCTCGCATAACTCTGTGTGTCACGAAGGACCGTTTTCCCATTCCGGCCCGTGTGTTTCGTGAAGGCGTCAAAATCCAATTTCAGACCTTCTACCCCGTGTCTGCGAGGAGCACTATGCACTCCATGAGCACAGCATCTCCGTTGCCGAAGCAGTGCAGCATGCCCTGAGCGTCATTGCTGGGCTCATCAATCCGTTCCCCTGCCACCCCCCCCCCCATCCTGCTTTATGCCCCTGTGATGCCCCATCACACCCCGTCTGTCTGTCAGGGCAGCCTTCGAGGTGAGGAGGTCACAGGTGTAGTCCGTTGAATAAATTGCACTACAACCCTTCCATCAACATTGCGGTTCCCTTACCGTGAGCCTGCCACTATCTGCTGACCAGGATTCGTGCATTGCTCGCATTGTTTGTATGTGGAGTCACCAATTTGCCACAGCTAGGCGCCAGGAAGACTGTACTGTTAAGTGAGAAAAAGCGGCCGATTCGCTTCTAAGGATTTGCCAGTCTGGGAGCAAACGGGTCAGCACGGAGTGCGAACTGCAGCAGCCTCAAAATAGGGTTACAGGCGTAATCAAGCGCGAAGACCTCATTCGATGTAAATCTAACAACAACAACAACAACAACAACAACAACACAGAAAAAACAACAACAACAACAACAACAACAACAACAACAACAACAACAACAATAACAACAACAACAGCACCAACAACAACACCACCACCACCATGGTGTTATGTGGTAATCATGGGTGATCATTGGTAGACATTGGGTGTTATGTGGTAATCCTTGGTAATGACTGCTAATCATGGGGTGTTATGTGGTGATCATGGGTAATCATTGGTAATCATCGGGTGTTATGTGGTAATCATTGGTAATCATTGGTCATTATGCGGTGTTATGTGGTAATCATGGGTAATGATTGGTAATAATGGCGTGTTAGGAGATAACCATGGGTAATCATTGGTAGTCATGGGGTGTTATGTGGTAATCATGGGGTGTTATGTGGTAATCGTGGGGTGTTATGTGGTAATTGTGCGGTGTTATGTCGTTATCATGGGTATTCATTTGTAATCATGGGGTGCTACGGGGAGGACCGGGGAGGATGCGGGCAGGATCGGGGAGGATGCGGGGAGGATCGGGGAGGATGCGGGGAGGATCGGGGAGGATGCGGGGAGGACCGGGGAGGATGCGGGGAGGATCGGGGAGGATGCAGGGAGGATTGGGGAGGATGCGGGGAGGACCGGGGAGGATGCGGGGAGAACCTGGGAGGATGCGGGGAGGACCGGGGAGGATGCGGGGAGGACCGGGGAGGATGCAGGGAGGATCAGAGAGGATCGGGGAGGATGCGGGGAGGACCGGCGAGGATGCGGGGAGGACCGGGGAGGATGCGAGGACGATCGAGGAGGATGAGGGGAGGATCGGGGAGGATGCGGCGAGGACCGGGGAGGTTGCGGGGAGGATCGGGGAGGATGCGGGGAGGACCGGGGAGGATGCGGGGAGGACTGGGGAGGATCGGGGAGGATGCGGGGAGGATCAGGGAGGATGCGGGGAGGACCGGGGAGGATGCGGGGAGGATCGGGGAGGATGCGGGCAGGATCGGGGAGGATGCGGGGAGGATCGGGTAGTATGCGGAAAGGATCGGGGAGGACCCCGCATCCTCCCGGGTCCTCTCCGCATCCTCCCCGATCCTCCCCGCATCCTCCCCGATCCTCCCCGCATCCTCCCCGATCCTCCCCGCATCCTCCCCGGTCCTCCCCGTATCCTCCCCGGTCCTCCCCGCATCCTCCTCGGTCCTCCCAGCATCCTCCCCGATCCTCCCCGCATCCTCCCCGATCCTCGGAGGATGCAGGGAGGACCGGGGAGGACTAGGTTGGATGCGGGGAGGATCGGAGAGGATGCGGGGAGGACCGGGGAGGACCGGGGAGGATGCGGGGAGGATCGGGGAGGATGCGGGGAGGATCGGGGAGGACCGGGGAGGATGCGGGGAGGATCAGGGGGGATGCGGGGAGGATTGCAGAGGCTGCAGGGAGGATCGGGGAGGATGCGGGGAGGACCGGGGAGGATGCGGGGAGGACCGGGGAGGATGCGGGGAGGACCGGGGAGGATGCGAGGACGATCGAGGAGGATGAGGGGAGGATCGGGGAGGATGCGGCGAGGACCGGGGAGGTTGCGGGGACGACCGGGGAGCATGCGGGGACGACCGGGAGGATGCGGAGAGGATCGTGGTGGACGCGGGGAGGACCGGGGAGGACACGGGGAGGACCGGCGAGGATGCGGGTAGGACCGGGGAGGATGCGCGGAGGATCGGGGAGGATGGCGGAGGATGCTGGGAGGACCGGGGAGGAAGCGGGGAGGATCGGAGAATATGGGGGGAGGATCAGCGAGGATTCACGGAGGATCGTGGAGGATGCGGGGTGGATGCGGGGAGGATCAGGGAGGATGCGCCCAAGGAAAAGCGCACCCTAACCGTCCCCGTGCCCTCATTTGTAGTTGTCGTACCCACGCTGTGCCTTCGCTGTGCTGGCATCTTTGAATCCCCACGAACACAGCGCGGTGGTTGACAACTCTACGAGGTATTGTGTTTGTAGTCCGTACGTGTTTGAATTCACGCGAACAAACCTGTTGGTCAACGAACATCCAGGTATTGCGAATGTAGTGCCTTGATCTGCATGCGCAAAACACCACACCAAACACCACAGGGGCACGGGGACGGAGGGGATTTAACGCGGGCAGCACTGCTTGCGCACAAGCAGCACTTTCTTGCGCACGGACAGCACAATGTGCACGGGCAGCACTAGTTGCTCACGGGCAGCACTTTGTTCACGGGCAACATTACCTTGCGCACGGGCAGCACAACTTGGCGCACAGGCAGCACTTCCCTCCCCAGGGAAAAGCACACCCGTCCCCGTGCCCGCATCTGCATGTGTTGTGCTTACATTGTACGTTCTCTGTGCGTGTACACAAACACGCGAACCGCAACAAGGAAGCGCGGGCGACTCGGGTCAAAGTGAACAATACCAAACCCGCGGCCGAAATCATGGCATGTGCACAGTAGCTGTGCACCAAGCACAGACGACCCAAGATAGCAGAGCAGTCGGGCTGGCGGGAGGTGCCGACAGTGACACGCTGAAGAACGGAACGGTGTGCTCAAGGAAAGGGGAAATAGGCCAATTTTCACCCACAGGACAACCAAGCCAAGGGATGAAGCTCGGAACACCACAAAACACCGCAGCAAACAAGCGGTCAATTTCCCCCCCCCCGTGTTTATTCACCCTAGGAGGAGCACATCCAAGAATCGCCCGCGCTTCGCTGTGCCTTCGCAGTGCCATCGCCCTTCACAACCCAAACCCGGTGGGTAACAACTCAACGAGGTGAAAAACTGATTAGTCGATCCAAGGTCCGCCGAGGTTTTGGAATACAATGAGGGACTAGAGTTGAAGGTGGTGCAAGAAAAATTCCCCTCCTCTTTCCTCCTCCCTCCCCCGCTACTGTGTTGCAAAGCCACTGCTCGCATGGGTGGAAGCCCGGTCGCTGGATCCTCACCCCCTTAGGGCCTCCCACATGAGTGGGCCTTGGGGTAAAGTATACCGCGGGGCGGTGTATGAGGCGAAAGCGTCTGTGTGGAAACTCCCCTGCTTACCTTGGATGGGTGGTCCGTATGAGATGATCCTAGCCCCCGCGAATCCGAGCTCGCTTGTTACTGCTGCATGCGCACCCAAACTCCTGGGCTACTGGTATCCCCGGGGCCTAGAGGTCGCCCGCTCCATTGTCCAGGGACGCCGCAAAGCTTCGCTTCTTCCCGGTCCAGCCTTGCTCTCGGGCAACACCCAGGGTACTGTGCTGAGTCTCGTGACACGGGGCCGTGCGTAATTCACTTTTCCCAAGCCCAAGCCCAAGCACTTCATTGCGCATGGGCAGCACTTCATTACGCACGGGCAGCACTTCATTGCGCACGGGCAGCACTTCATTGCGCACGGGCAGCACTTCATTGCACACGGGCAGCACTTCTTTGTGCACCTCTCACGGTACGGTGGCACTCCTCTAGCGCTTATAGATGGACTGCTCAGCTGTCTGGCGGACCGGATGTGTCTTGGACCATGTGTCTGAAGCAATGAACAATCGCGAACACTTGTTGATGGTTTCAGACAGACCCAAAAAAAGGATGCGCACGACATATCAACACACATGTCACATTTGTTGCAGCAACAACAATATGACACATGCACCAACAACCATACTTCCACCATCAGCGACCAAGGGAGTGCTGAGAGCCCCTTTTGTGGGAGATCCCGCTATCTCATTTCCACAATGGCACAAGCCGCAGAGAGACCACTGGGATGGGACGCCTCACTGACTACATCATGACCAGTCACACGGGAGACCAAGGGGGATCAGTCATGAACTCAATTATGTTTGCGCACACAGGGTCAGGACTCCTGACTGAAAGCAATGTACTTACTGCATGCACCATCACACACCATTGCATGACGCTGACACGTACATGTTGTGCCTGTTTGATGAGAAAAACAAAAGATGCCACCGGCCATCCTTCAGCTGCTGTTGGCTACCCTCCAACTGTGGCCTGTTCGCCTTCTGCAGTGGTGGTGTTTGCGTTACAGCCGCCAGGCTCAGTGTTGCGGATGCCGATGTTTGTTTGTTTCTTGCCTTTCAATACACCCCTGGCCTGCCTCCGCACTTGCCTCACCCCTGGTCTGCCTCCTCAGAAATGGCACAGCGTTCCCACACACCGCCCCTTTGACATGCCCATGCCCTCGTGCCCAACCCCCAGGCAGGTGGTGCCGCACGGCACTGCGGTCGTGACCACCGCTGTCTGTCTGGCATTTGCGTGCGCAGTGTGGCATACGGTAGCCCCGACAACCGGCCCGTCTGTCTCTCTGGTGACGGCGCGGCCCGAGGCGACCGCAAGCCACAGTCGGCTGCCCTACGGCACATGGGCAGGCCTGGCCACTCAGTTCCTTGGCGAACCCGCGCAACGCAATGCGATGGTGTACCCCAGTGCCGACACAAGGGCAGTGGATGACGGGGCTCTGCATCGGACTCGACCTCTGGTGCCGTCCCCGCAGTCGTCCCTCTTTCACTTGGCACGCTTTCTGACATGGGCGGCAGGTGTTGCGCTGTCCGCTGCTGCAGCACACGCAGCATTACGGCAGGTGGCGGAGGTGCATGTCCGTGACTCCCTGGCGGACACAACCCTATGCCCGTTTGCCAGGCCATCCACACGCCCCTGAGCCGGAGCGCCGTGGCACGTGCAACTCTTTGAGCGCGTGTGGCATGCCTCCCGCAACGGTGTTAGGACCAGCCACATGGCATATAGAACTGCTGAAGACCGTCTGCATCGCATGTACGTGAGGCCATGGCATGTAGCCCCCCCACCCCTCCCCACCCCTTGTCCTAACACGGGCTTGTCCTAACACGGGCTTGTCCTAACACGGCGACCCCATGCTTCCGCACTTTTGGGGGGCGCACCGTGCGCTGTGCGAAACGTAGGCTATTTTGGACCCGTTTTCCCGGACGGCCAAGGTGACCACAGTAGCTACTGTGTTCCCATACGCAGGACTGCTCAGATTCTTCCTCAGTCCACACGTAATGAGTTGAAACAAACTATGTTTTCCGCTAAAAATGCCGGATTGCTGTCTAAATCTACTGTTTTTTGTCTTGTGCACGTAGCTTCCCCGGTGGTGGGTGGTTTTCAGGGTGGTCGCTGGAACGCTAACAGGGGGGGGGGGATTATGCACGTGCATAATCGTGCATAATTGTGCATAATTGTGCATAATGGTCTGCTCCACTCTTGTTCAATGCAGTTTGTTGTTGTGTTTATCATGGACAATTTTGTCCAGCAAAATGCACCTGCACATGCTTCCACTGCTGAAGATGTTTTGCCGGATGATGAAATTCTTCCACCGTCTGAAAATGAGGGAGAGCAAGGTGATTTTCTGACCAAAATAGGCATAAATGGCTGCTGCAGATTTCACTGTGTTGTCTGTTTGTGGGGGATCGCAATCCCAGGTTCCCTCTTGTTTGCAATCCCTGTGTGTCTTCGTTGCAATGCAGCCCGCATAGTCGTGCATAATTTGCATAATTGTGCATAATTGTGCATAATTGTGCATTGCATAATCCAAGGCCCCTGCGTGCATAAAATTCCCCCCCCTGACGCTAATTTAATAGCGGGCGCAGTGCCCGCGTTGTGCCCGCGCTGTGCAGACACGCCCCCTTGGAACCATTTCTTTTTTTTTGCGGTTCCAATCCAATAGAGGATGTGGTTTGTGGCTTTGTGCAGGCTGCAGGGAGGGTGAACACGGGCATCAAAGTGTTGATGTATCATTCCATGTGGTCTTTTGTTTGCTGGCCTGTTGGGCACCCTGGTTTAGTCATCAAGGGGTAGGGCTGGCTTGTGTCTGCGACCTGTGTTCCATGGTACGTGCCGCGCGGAAACACGGGATTGTCCACGGCGACCCCATGTTTCCGCGTTTTTGCACCCTGAACCAGAACCTGGCCCGTGGTAGGACAGGGGGGGGGGGCGGCACTTGAGACGTGGCTGATGGCGTGTATCAGCCCTCAGGGGTGGCCCATGGGCGGAGTTCATGTCGCCGAAGAGGAATTGTCCTCCAGTTACGATGTAGTCGTAGTGAAAAGGTCAGCATTGGGCGCCAGCGCCCAGTACTCCCTCCGGATTTTTTTTTGGGGGGGGGCACCATCATTTGGTTACCAATCCCCTCGGTCACATTCTGGGGGGACGGTGCAAAGGGGGGCGGGTACCTCTTGACACTCTGCCCCATGAGGTGTCTGCTGTCCTACAAGGAGGGGGCCAACTTCGTCAGGGGACACGTCCGCGGGGACAACTTCGCTTTTCACTTTGGTGTCGAAGTTTTCTCCGTGAACTTTTTTGCGCAATTTGGGGCCCTTCCTGCTCCTTGTGCATCCCCCGTGGGCATTGCTCCTTTTGTCCTCTCTGAGCAGTGGGTGTTGCTCAAAATCTCGGCCCGCCAAAGTTTCACGCACCTGATTGTCCACAAGGGACCGAGGGCGGGGGGTGTCGACGTTTCCCGTGTCTGATGGCCCTGCACCAACATTGGAGGTGTGTCGAAATTTTGCGCGCAGGAAAAGGTTCCCAGACGCCATTTCCCCCCGCCCTGTCATGACGGTGCCCGCGTTCTGCCCCGGGCATGGCCCATCTCTCGGCACAAGTTGATGGCTACGCAGTGCAAAGCACGATTTCGTTTTTTGCCCGTTTTTTTGCTTTTTTTTTGGCATCTCCGGTGTCCCCCACAGCACACTTCGCTGCCGAAGACCTGCTGCACGGCAGATCTACCCCCCACGGTACATCATGCACTCCTCAAGACCATCCCCCACGGCAGTCCCTCACACGGCGCACCTGCAGTGCTCTTTGCTGGGCAGCAGGGCCGTCCCGAGGGATCCAGATTGCTTTTTATCTTCCCCCCCTATCCCCCCCACCCATCCCCAGTTTCTCCCCCACCCATCCCCCAACTTAACTACCCCCCTACCCTCCCCACCTACACCCCCCCCCCCTACCCTCCCCCCAATCCCCCCCTTACCTTCCCCCCTCACCCCCCATAGCCCCCCCAACCCTCCCCCCCGACCATACCCGGCTCACCTCTGAACCTGCCCCCCCTACCCCCCCTTACCCCAATTGCGAGAGCACCATCCCTGTCACAACAACAGCAGGTGTTGGTTCGGCAACTTTTGGAACCGTGTCCTTATCCCCCCCCCCCCCCCCGCGCGCTTCACATAAAGCCCCAGACTCGCATACCGACGCTACTTATCGTTTTCTGTGTGCATGTGCTTTTGCTTGTTGGCAGATGTGAATTTAGACCAAACAAGCGTTGAGGATGACACGCCAGATGATGTTGGGGAGGAGGTTGATAAATGTGCACTGTGCTGTCAACAGCACACCACAACAGAATGTGGTGAATGCCATTTGCATTATTGTGCGGAATGTATTGACCCCCATACCTGTGGGGAGAAGACTGTTTATTGAACAGTCTTGCTTGTTCAACGTGAGCGAACAAATTTGGCGGAACAAAGTTGTGAAGGTGATTCGGATGTGCTTTTCTTGTTCAATGTTGTGCATGGATGGTTTGTTGCTTCATTTGGTAGGCAAGAGGCAGCTATTGGTCTACTCGGGGGCTCCATACGGTAATGGTAAACTTGGGGACTCAATCGGGGAAAGTCATCATAAAAGTAGCGCGCAGGGTGCGCGCAGGGCAAACACTCCTCCCCAAGCTGCAGTAAGCGTAGGGACCTTGATTTGGGATGAATGTAGTGTGGCCACATAAGACATGGGTTTGGTGACAAATTTGCCAGTGACATAGGGCCATGGGCACATTTGTTGTGAGCGTTGGGTGCCCACTTGAACCCACAAAGCTCTGATTGTTGGGATAGTTGTGCGTTGTATTTTCCTTTCCGGCACCAGCGCACCATGCAATCTTCTCTTCCTGGGCATCTACAGCGTTGTCCAAGTTACAGTATGAATTGGGGATTTTTGCGCAGCTTAGACAAGGGGGGGAGGGACGCGGAAACGACACCAGCGGGAGCACCGGCCGCACCGGCCGACAAAATGCAGCGACCCGCCGCAGCGGGCGGAGGAGAGAACGGGTGACTGTCCAGGGCCCCATCAAGAAACAACAACCCGACGGCATGTCACACAGGGTGGCACTTTGCCCTAAATACCCCCCCCCCCTTGTCGGAGCAGCATTTCCACTGACGAGCGGCATTTCTTCCTGCGCTTCTGTGCTGGCCGCTTCTTGTGCCCACGTGCAATACTTGGGGGGGAGGGGGGGGGGGCTACCGGGTGCCAGGGCAACCCCTGCTCAACCGGCATCAGGTGGGGGGTGTCTCCCGCAGCCCAAATGGGCTGTTTGCACAACAGGAGCGGGAGCCCATCAGGGGCAGACCAGCCGTGAGGGGGAAAAGCACATATGGTGGGCGGCCCGAACAGCGCGTGGAGGAACAGGGCACCTGGGCCTCACAGAGACACAGCGAGGCAGGCTATGGACGGCCTGTGGACAGAGGTGTGTGGACAGCAAAAACAGTCAAAAGACCCCGGCAACAACCAGCACATCCTCAATGCGCCAATTATTGGGCGCCGCTGACGCGCAAACGGCACACGATGCCACATTCAGCACAGCCCCAACACACCAACTACTGGGCTCCGCTAACGCGGAAACGACACCAGCAAGAGCACCGGCCGTAGCGGCTGACAGAACGCAGCGACCTGACGCAACATGCGAAGGGAAGAACGGGTGACCGTCCAGGGCCCCGTAAAGGAACAACAACCAGACGGAATGTCACACAGGGGGGTTATGCAAAAGCTAGAAATTCTGCATTTCAAATTCTGTACGAAAATTTCGTACGCAATTTGTTCGGCGTTTTTACGGATTTGTGCGGGTGGTAACAGCAAGCGCCCGCTGTTTCTCATGAGCAATTATTGGGACCCATGTATAATTTGTTCGCTCGTTTTTAAGAAGTGGCACAGATTTTGTCGCACCAGAATTTGTAGATTCATATGTTCCCCCGCACGGAATATCCCCCTCCCCCCCCTCCCCCCCGGTAGCTCAGGATTCCCTTGGGTAGGGACATGAATCCTGTACGGCCCCCCGTCGGTGGGTACGCAACTGCGGTTCGGGGGGCAATCGTGAGCATCGTATTTTGTCACTGTTCACGGGGGGGGGGGGGGTTGGTTCCCCTGCGGACGGCCCGGCCCGCAGTGCTCTGTGCCGCACCGCCTCGTGTCTCAGTGGCTGCGCCCCAGCGCCGACGCAAGCGCGGGGGTCCCCCTGCGCATGGCAGCGGCGGCCGGCGCTACCCCTGACCCGCCGCGCGGCGCCGGCGCGGCGTGCGCGGACGGCGTCGTCATCCGCGTCTTTGCGCCTTCGGACCAGCCGCAAGTGCGCGCGCTCTTTGCGGAGGGGATGTCGTCGGAGGACCCGGAGCGGGCGCACGCGGGGCACCAGCGCCACACCCGAATGGTCCTGGACACGGACCTGCGGGACATCGCCGCCGCGTACTGCCGTGGCCCGGCCACGAACTTTTGGGTGGCGCTGGAGGGCGCGCGCGTCGTGGGCTTCGTGGGCCTGACCCGCAGCGACGACGGCGCGCCGGAGCTGTGCCGGTTTCAGGTCGCGGCCACGCACCGCCGGCGCGGCATCGGCCGCCGGCTGCTGGCGACGCTGGAGGCGTACGTGCGGGGGCGGGGGGAGGGGGAGGTGGTGCTCAGCACCATCCCGCTGCACCGCAAGGCCATGCGGTTCTACGAGAGCGAGGGGTTCGAGCGCGTCAAGGAGGTGCGCAAGGCGGAGTACGTCGTCGTGCATTACCGCAAGCGGCTGTGCTGAGGCGCGGGGCGGTGCGGCGCGCAGCGGCGAGTGGACACGCTTCGGAAGGGCGGGTTTTGTGGGGGAGGACCCCCCCTCCCCCACGCACCAACTTGCAATGCCCCTCTTTCCCACTACTTTTTTGAAGTTGCATGCCTTTGAGTGGTTGCAATCCCAGCAGCTGCCGGCAGGTGGTTGTGTTAGATAGGGCAGGTCTATGGAAGGTTTCCCCTGGACCTTTGCTTAGCTCACGTGAAGTACGTCTCCCCCCCACCCCCACCCCACCCCCTCCGGTAAAGAAGCAACTTTTTTGATTTCGGAACGTTTTCATATCACTTAATCTTTGTTAGAGAAAAGAGTCTATTCCCCACGGCTGCAGTCCTCGCTGAGGTGGATGGAGAGTCATGACCAGGCCTTTGCTTAGTGGCTGGTTGATACTATACCGGGGGGGGGGGGGGTCAGAGGCCAAAAAAAAGTTTGTGTACCTAAAATCGACCTCCAAGTTCGGGCCCCTTTGATAAATTTCATTTTTTTCCTGAGGAAAAATTTTCTGATGTGGGTGGGTGGGTGGGTCAGCCAAAATCCCGGGGGGCCAATTTGACCCCCCCCCCCCCCCGCCCAGTATCACTAAGCAAAGGCCTGGTCATGACCCCAACAGAACGAGGCCCCGATAGAGACCTGCCGAGTGACTTGACCCCCGCCCCCCGCCCCCTGCCACGGCCGTTCATGTCCATCTTGTGCCCTTCATACCTGCCGCACTGGGGCTGTGGCGTCCCATTCGTGTGCCGGGTGCACCCGCGTTGCTCCACCGCTTTGCCTCAGGCACATGACCGATCCACAAACACGCCGCTGCTGCCGGTGTGGCCGGGCCGGGCAGTGTGCGCATCATCGGCCCCACGCCCGCAGCGGGAGGTCAGGGGGCGGGGGCAGGCGGACCACCCCCGCTCCCGGTTCCCCCCGCACTTGTAGCACAGGCTGCTCCCTGCGGCTGGGTCCCCCGTGGCCCCGCGTTTTGGGGGCCATTTGGGGGGCGAAGGGCGCGGGCAGCCGATCCAGCAGCCACAGCAGCAGTGCCTGATGCTTGGAGCACCCTCTACCCCCCCCCCCTCGACCCACGCTCTTTTCGGAAGACCAGGAGGGAGTACCGGACACGGTGGGCGCCGGGGATGTCAATAAGAATCGCGCCATTTGGGGGGGGGGGGGGGTTTGGCCAACCATGGGGCACTTCCATGTGTTGATGCCCGTGGTATGTCCCTCGGTGGCTGTCACGGTGCGGACATGGATGCTGCGGACGGCACGGGACCGGACAGGGCGGGATAGGGGGGGGGGGCGGGACCGAAAGGCGCCTATGGTACCACTGATGAGGATTTTGTTGTGCTGAGCTTGCGTGTCTGTTTGTGAACCACACAACCGCGCAAACCCACAAGATTCCGTACGGGGGGGCGGGGGGCCGAGGGAGACCAACCACCCCCCCTCTGTCTGATTGACAACACTGGTGCGCGCGCGGTGCGTATCCTGCCGTTGTTGCACGAACCGGTTCCATTAATTTAGAGGGTGGCACGTGCAGTGGGGAGGGCAACAGGCCACAGATTGCGTGTACACGACCCTTTGTTTGTTGCCCTGCACAGCAATGCCTCTTTCATGGCTTCCCAGTGGTGTGGCTGTCGCGTGCACGCGTTCGACTGGTGCCCAAGTCGCAGCCACCGTTCAGGCGGCGTCTGGGCGTGTGCAGCTCGTGGCGATCGCGGTGCGCGCGCGGCGCGCACGTCGTGCGAGTATCCCCTCGAGGGACAACGGAAGTGGGGCCGCAAACGGGCCATCCCCCAATCGACAACCAACGCAGGAACGTCCATGCAGCTCCCCGGATGACCGTGTCCTGCAGCGCTCGGCACGGGGGGGCGGCCGGGCCCGGTCCTTGTATGCGACACCCCCCAGCCCCCCCCCCCCCCCCCCCGGTTTTGAGAGATAGTGGTGTTGGGGCCATGGCGCCAACGGCGCCCCCTTTGTTTTAAGGAAGGTTCCTTTTCATCAAGCCATCAATGCTTTTGAGCGCCAGATATCGCAAGACGAGACGCTATACAAATGGGTCGCGCGCAAGCCCCCCCACCTTGGGAACCCCCCCCCCCCCGTGGCCGAAATCCCCCCCTACACCCCCCAACTGCCCCCCCCCCCCCCCCCCCCCCCCCCCCCCCCCCGAGTTTTGACAGATAGCTGGGGGGTATGTCGCATCAGGACTGGTTGTAGTCGCCCCCCCGTGGCGCTCGGGTGCTGTTCCCCATCCGAGGCATGGGCTGAAGATGTGGTGACCCGGGTCCTTCGGAGATCGAAGTCCACGAGGCCCTTTGGCTCACGGCACCCCGTCACCACGGCCTCAGACCACTGCGGGAGGGTGGGTGGGCCGGACGGCGCCCGGGAATGGGCACCGGGACAACGGCGGTGCGATGTCCGCCTGCGACTGACGATGGGTCGCCCGAAGGATCACATGCGGTGTTTTGGGCGGCGGGGGGGGCGGGGGGGCACGAGGGGCAGACCAGCCGTGAGAGGGAAAGGGGCATGTGGTGGACGGGCGGCACAACGCGTGGAGGAGCAGGGCACCTGGGCCTCACGCACGCGGAAACACAGTGAGGCAGGCTATGGACGGCCTGTGGACAGAGGTGTGTGGACGGCAAACACAGTCAAACGACCCCGACAACAACCAGCACATCCTCAATACGCCAACTACTGGGCGCCGCTGACGCGCAAACGGCACATCACGCCAGATCCCGCCACATCCAGCACAGCCCCGGCACACCAACAACTGGGCTCCGCGAACGCGGAAACAACACCAGCAGGAGCACCGGCCGCAGCGGCCGACAGAAAGCAGCGACCCGACGCAACATGCGAAGGGAAGAACGGGTGACCGTCCAGGGCCCCGTAAAGGACCAACAACCCGACGGCATGTCACACGGGGGGTGGGGGGTGGGGCACAATGCAAACAGCGCTGTCTCCTTCGGATAGATACGCATGATTGACGGACTGATCTGAGTCGGACTTGCGTTGATGTCACGGGAGCAAGTGGCCTGCAGGCCGGCAGGCGCGTGGCCGGAAGGCATACCCCGATGGCCCGGTCCTGCCTCGACTGTCAATCCGGGGAGCGCTTTGTGAAACACCTCCGACGGACCGGCAGGTCAATCCATTACGGCCCATGACAGTCCCCCGTCCCATCGAGTTCCGTTTACTTTGCTTTGCCTTGCACATCGCTGGTGCTGCTGGGCTGCAGTTTGGGTGCTTTCCTGCGGAGTATTTTGAAGCCCGGGATCCTGCTCCACTGGGAAACAGTCTGCCCACGGTGCACGCCCTGTGGGGCCGTTTGCCTCCATGTCCAACGTCCCGCTTTGGTCCAAAGGGCAGGATGGGTGGTCATTGGGAAGCATTTGTTGGGCCAAACGTAGCCAAATGATTGCACTCGAAGGGGGGCGAGGGGGGTGCGGGGTCCGATACACCAGTTCTGGCTCCACGTCCCTCACCCCTCCCATGTGCCTCTCATTTTGCAAAGCAGCTGTGCCAGTTGCGCCAAAGACTATTCATCATGGCACACAAATCATTTCCGTTTTTGGTCCGTTTGTGCCCCAAGTGTTTTCGGCACTTGGTTGGTGCTTTCCTTTCGATTGTCCGCCGCACGGTCTTCTGTCCGCCCTTTCGCAGGACTGGACGAGTACAATGGTGGGTGGGTGAAGTTAATGCCCGAATTTCGTTTTCAAAGTTGTGGAGTTTCTGAGGTATCATACCGTCCGAATTCTAAAGATAATATTGAAATATATATATATATATATATATATATATATATATATATATATACATATATAGATTTAAGCGGAGAGGGGTGTAGTAATATATATATATATATATATATATATATATATATATATATATGTATATCCTCTTATCTACACCCCTCTCCCCAACTCTAGGTGGCTCCACCATACGGCTCTAAGGTACGCGCGAAGGGTACAACTTGGTGCATACATGTAGGAGAAGGGGCTAAACTGGGTTAAATTAGGCTCAAAATGGGCTAAAACCACTTGTTTGAGCATGCCAAATGGTCCAGGATCACTTTTGGAAAAACACATTTTGGACCCATTTTTGACCCACTTTTGGTCCCAAAACGGCCCATTTTCAAGGCATTTTGGGATTTTCCATGGGCCAAAAACGCGTCACCACGGGCTCAAAATGGGCTAAAAACACTTGTTTGAGCATCTCAAATGGTCCAGGATCACTTTTGAAAAGATGCGTTTTTGATCCATTTTTGACCCGCTTTTTGGTCTAGAATCGGCCCATTTTCAAGGCATTTAGGGATTTTCCATGGCCCAAAACACGTCACCACGGGCTCAAAACGGGCTAAAAACATTGGTTTGGGCATCCCAAGTGGTCTAGGAACAAGTTTGGAAAAAATGTTTTTTTTCGCCTAGGGGACCACGGTGGACCCACTGTTGGCCCCCACCCTGCGCGGGCCGGGCTGTCCTCCGGCTCCACCAAGTGAGCACTACTACCGGGGTCTAGGCGTCTTGTTGGGCGATTCTGAGGCTTGGAAGCCACAAAAAGTGGGGGGTTGCGGGTGGACTAGGTGCCCTCGGAATTCCGATTTGAGCCACGTAGCCCAAGATACGGCCCGTTCTTGGTTTTGGGGTGTTGGTGCAGATTGCGCAGATTTTGGGGCTTTTTGGCGCCTTTTTGGGCCGTTTCTCGGACATATCGTGGAGTTGAAGAGCACAAGAGGGCTCTTTGACACGGTGAAGTCAAACCGCACGTCGGGTGTAGCCACTGTTTCCCCTCGTTTGGCCGTTTCGCCCGGGTTTGGGGGCTATTTTGGGCGAAAAATGGCTGTTTTTTTCCCAAAACTGCGCAGTTTTGGGAGGGCAACTCCCCACTTGGCGCCACCGCCCCGGGCCGCCACCGGTGAGTTTTTGGCTCAAAACTTGGATTTGGCAAGGCCATCACCTAGGCTCCAAGATGGCTACATGGGCAAAAGATCCGAAGCGTTGGGACGGAGCAATGGCCAAAACGGCATGGAGACGTGCTTGTTGTTGCTTGTTGTTGCTTGTTGCTTGTTGTTAGCTAAATTTAAGGGGAGAGGGGTGTAGTAATATATCGTAAATATGGAATTCCCGTCACAGGGTGTTGTTGTCCGCAAAAAACAAACGCAAAAAAAATTGATTTTTGGCGGCATACCTTGCGCAAAAATTTGTTCCGAAAGAAATAATCGCAAAAATAAAATATTTTTTCCCCATTTTGGATGCTGTTGCAATAATTTTGCTTATTATTAATTCAAAACACCCAACGCAAAAATTAGGATTCCGCGAATCTTTAGGATTCAGACGGTATTGTATATCATGGTATTATATGGGTACCTTCAGGGGCACTGCACCATTGTGCCACCACACAATGCATTCAGCTGTCTTTTTCAGCCTACAGTCGTTTGTGCCTCACGGACACACCGGGAAGTCGATGGGCGTGGCGGTTTCCCACCGCATAAACGGGTATCAGACTCAGCTGTTTCAGGTCCGCTACCATGATCATTGGTCGGATCATCGCAGAACCGGACAGCTCTGAACCTTGAATCCCAGACTTCGTCTTGAGCACCATTGCAGTGAGAAGGCGACCCCAGCTCATCTTGGTCTGCCCTGCCCCGCCCCCCCGAAAAAAGAAACTTGTACATTATGGTATTGTATGGTCATGTGAGGGGATTTCCTTGCTTTTAGTGTTCTGCGTACTTGGAGCATTTACAGTAGGTTTAAGGATTTACCCCACACCCCATTGATCTGTTTAGCAGCTTCTGGAGTGATCAGCTCTGGCCCTATTACTCTGATGCTCGCCATTGCCTCCCACCCCACAGGTAACGTGCCTTGAAGCGGGGGGCGATAATGATCTTATCATTTCATTAATTTGCCATGATTTGTCATGATACCTTCGAATGAGATCAGGAATTATGAGTGTTTAACGACAACGAATGCAAAGTGTTCTTTGTAGCATTCAATGCATCGGCTGGAGGTTTGTGTTGTGGAACCAATCTTTGGCACATGTGATGAATTTGGGCCCCATCGGATGGAAATCGCGGTGCTTACAGCGAACAGTGGACATCGTGCACTTTCCCAAGCGCACGAACGAGTGGTAACGGAATGGTCACCGGTGGTCATGCGGTGACGCGAGCCGCCCGCCAGTCCCTGATCGGAGCCAATGTATCCGAGGAACTGCAACGGGTCTTTCTTCTGTTGTGCATGACTGGCACTCTGCTTCCTGCACGAGCGCAGCACACACTCTGCTCCAGCAAAGGCTTTGGGGGGAGCACCTGACGCGGCGCGCCACGCTCGGAGACTCGGCCACCGATGCCGGCCAAGCACCCCTGCCTACCACCACGGATTTTCTCTCCGTAGGGGCCGTTTTCGTAGGGGGGGGGGGGGGGGGCCGAGGCCGTTCCGGGAAAACCCACTGTACAAGTAGCGCGCGGCGCAGATACTCCCCAGACTTGCCACTGGTGTCTGCCAGATCAGTCGTGATCAGATGGAGCAGGGTCCTACTGAGCCACACGCCGGTCGCAGCACGTCCCTACTGAGTTCTGGTGGTGCGTGAGGCGGGTATTACTGAGTGGTCGTTGATGTGGGGCCGATTGCTACTGAGAACCCGTCTCCCTGCCAGACGCCAGTGGCATGTCTGAGACCCCCACCTTGGGGCTCAGACCAATGCCGCCGTCGCCCTCCGCTTCCAAGACCTGGGGCCTGCGCGCCCCTCTGCCCATGGCGTTGCCCGCCTGCCTGCCTGCCTCTCCGCCTGTCAGCGTTCCCTCCCGCCTGTCGGACGGGGCGACGGTGGAGCTTGGGCAGGCAAGTAGTAGAATGGTCGTACGGCGTAGGAGGAGGGGGGTACCCATCCGCCTGGACCGCATCCCCCCTCCCCCCGGACCCAAGTGACCGCAGTCAAAAAACGCATTTTACGATGCGGACAATAGAACCCGCTGAGTCATCTCGGCCTTCAGTCTTCTACGTGCTCCAGTAGTACCTTGGGATGCCTACGGGGGTGGCAGTTCCCACTGCATCTTCTGGTTCCCGATTTAGCCGGCCCTACGGACGCGTCATGTCCGGTCCCCCACGGAGCTGTGGGACAATCATAGCACTGGACTGCACTGATTCCAGATTCCGAGAACTCTCTTGAGTACCGTTTGATAAGAGGGCTTTGCGAGTGGGCCCAGGTCTGGACCACAAACTGAAACGAAAACGAAAACGAAAACGAAATCACCTCGAAGAGAGGTTGTTAGATCAAGCGCAGGCGCGGGCGTCATATACCCCCCTTTTTTGGGGTCATTCGCGTAGCATACCCCAAGGCATGATATGGGATGTCCAACCCCTTGTAAAATCATTATTGTGCCCAATAAGACCATCCCCCAATGGATTTTTTGATTGTGAGGCCTCTACCCCCTAAAACTGGATATCACTTTTTTGAGGGGGGGTGGGGGGGTGGGGGGGGGTGGGGTGGGGGGGGGGGGTCAAAAGTTTTTGCTTAATAGGCTACAAGCAGTGGGGAAGCATGGTGCTGGTAACACGGCCAGCGGTCCAATGGTAACGCAGCCAACGCCAGATGTACAGGCGTCGGTTTGAATCCTGATCTGCCGACTTTTAGCGCCGCCGCCGGCGGCGGCGACAAAGTGGCCAGACTGGGGTCCGAACCGCCGGCCACACGGATCCAGGTCGGCTGCATTACCACTCGGCCACTGCCGGCCACTGCTTGAAATGCAGCGAAGGGCCTCCCTGCTGCTTGGGGCCGCATCTGCCACTGACAAAAAACCCAAACTGTGTGTATCTGTCTGACTACCTGCTTGCTGGCTGAGGGACTGATTGGCTGACTGTCAACCTCTCTTCGAGGTGCACTGCCGAAGGCAATAGAATTTGCCATCGGGAAAACCCGGTCGGGCCATTTTTGAGACACACCCGTTTGGGTCCCGCCCCTCCTTCTGATACTTCCCTGAGCTTGGGGGTCCGTGTCAGGCCTTTGCGTAGTGGCTGGTTGATACTATACCGGGGGGGGGGGGGTCAGAGGCCAAAAAAAAGTTTGTGTACCTAAAATCGACCTCCAAGTTTGGGCCCCTTTGATAAATTTCATTTTTTTCCTGAGGAAAAATTTTCTGATGTGGGTGGGTGGGTGGGGCAGCCAAAATCCCGGGGGGCCAATTTGACCCCCCCCCCCCCAGTATCACTAAGCAAAGGCCTGGTCCGTGTTCCAGAGGGGGGGCCACGCCGGGGACTCGCCTGCGTCCCTGGCCCCCTGGCGACCTGCACCCCTGCCCCGCACTGCAGCTCTGTTCTGTGAAGGGCCGTGCCAGAGGCGGGCCCCGGGGCTATGGCGGATGCGGCCGACGACTCGGACACGGCCTCTGTCGCCTCCTCCGGCGAGCACTCGTGGGCGGCGAAGGCGGCGGACATCGACACCGGCCTCGAGCAGATCGGCGTCCAGCGCTTCCACGTGTGGATGGTGCTGGTCCTGGGCATCGGCAACGCCTCCGACGCCGTGGTGTGCCGGCCCCTTGCGACGCTTTCATGCAAAAGGGACCCATTGGCAGACGGCGTAGCATCCCCCCCCCCGCCCTTTGAATAGGCGACCAGAAATTTGCTCTGAGGGGTCCCGGTTGCCAGGGCAACCCCTGCTCAACCGGCATCAGGTGGGGGGTGTCTCCCGCAGCCCAGATGGGCTGCTTGCGCAACAGGAGCGGGAGCCCATCAGGGGCAGACCAGCCGTGAGGGGGGAAAGGATATGTGGTGGACGGCCGGCACAACGCGTGGAGGAGCAGGGCACCTGGGCCTCACGCACGCGGAAACACAGCAAGGCAGGCTATGGACAGCCTGTGGACAGAGGCGCGTGGACGGCAAAAAGAGCCAAACGACCCTGGCAACAACCAGCACATCCTCAATACGCCAACTACTGGGCGCCGCTGACGCGCAAACGGCAGATCCCGCCACATCCAGCACAGCCCCGGCACACCAACGACTGGGCTCCGCGAACGCGGAAACGACACCAGCACGAGCACCCGCCGCAGCGTGCCGACAGAAAGCAGCGACCCGACGCAACATGCGAAGGGAAGAACGGGTGACCGTCCAGGGCCCCGTAAAGGAACAACAACCAGACGGAATGTCACACAGGGGGGGGGGGACTCAGGATTTGTTTTTACCCGATGCTGATGGATGGAAAAACAATTTTGAAAAAGGTTTTTTACCCCACTTGTGTATGTTCAAGATGATCAGCGTGCCATGGGGATCATTTTGAGGTATGTATGTGGGGATACCACCCGACACCCCCCCTCTCCCCATGGGCGCCCTCTCAGACCCCCACCAGGCATAGCAAGGAGGCAGGCTCGGTAGCCCATGGCGGGGGCGGGGGGGTGCCCTCCGAGGCTTTACACTTCCTTGCCATTTCCACTGACAGCCCGCGTTACTGTGCCCAACAGGATCGTCATACTTGGTTTCTGCGCCCGTCGTCCCATGATCCCTCCTGCCGCCATGACGCGGTGCTGCGGCTGAGTCCCAGGGCATACGATAGGGACTGTATAGCACAATGCCGGCGGTGGGTTTCTTGTGTGCCACGCAACTCCTGCAAGTGTTTTTTTTGGGGGGGGGCGGGGGGGCTCCCTTTACAAGGTGCCCACGTACTCCACAAGGGCGGCCCCGCGCACCCGGAGGTGCCCGCCACAGGGCTGGCAACAGGTCCGTGAACAGCCAACCGCGCACGGGACAGTCCACGTCGTACGGAGATGTGAAATCCTCGTACGGGGGGGCAAGTGTTTTTTTTGGGGGGGGGGTATTATAGCCGATGTACAAGAGGAACGTAATCCATTTCGCTGGTCGCGTTTTTTTGACCGCAAGGTTTGGCACACCCCCAGTCCAAAGTTTGCAATTCGACGCGCCCACTGCCCCGCAATGGCCCGTCCTTTCGGCTGCTGAATGCCATTGATCGTCTTCCGCAGGAGCTGCTGGGGGTCACGTACATCCTCAAGAACTTCGTGGACCGCGACGGGCACGCGCTGAGCGGCGTCAGCCGGTCCCTCGTCTCCGCCGCGGCGTTCGGGGGGATGATGGTCGGGGGCTTTGCGGCGGGCCTCGCCAGCGACGCCGTCGGGCGCAAGCCCGTCCTCGCGGGGGGCCCTCGCGCTGAACGCCGCCGCGGGGCTGTGCTGCGCCTGGGCGCCCACGGCGCTGTGGCTCGCGGCGCTGCGTTGCGCGGCCGGCGTCGGGATCGGGGGGGTGGTGCCCGCGACGTTCACCCTCTGCGCGGAGCTGTCGCCGCCCGCCGCGCGGGGCTTCTGCCTCAACTGCGTCGCGTGGTTCTGGGTCGTGGGGTCGCTCTACGTGGCGGCGCTGGGGTACGGCTGCTTCGGGGCGGACTGGGGCGCGCGCGCGGCCCCCGCCCTCCGCTGGCGCGCGTTCGCGGCGCTGGCCGCGGCGCCAGCCCTCGTCGCGTGCGCCCTGGCCCTGGCGCTCCCCCGCAGCCCCCAGTGGCTGGCGGCCCAGGGGCGGCACCGGCAGGCGGCCGCGGTGCTGCAGCACATCGGCCGCGCCTTCCGGCGCCAGCCCGCCGCCCCTCCCCTCCCACGTGGCCGCGCCGCTGGAGGAGCCCTGCGAGGGCCCGGTCGCGTGCGCGGGCGGCAGTGTTCAGGAGCCGCGCGCGCCCCTCGCGCGGCGCGCGGCGCAGGCGCTGGCGCGCACGCGCCGCGTTGGGCAGGCCCTCCTGCAGAGGCCACTCGCACGGCCTTTCCTGCTGCAGGTCACCCCCCCGCAGGCCCTCGTGCGAGTGCCAGGCGGTGTGGGGGGGGGGGATGTTTTCTGAGGGGGAGGGGGGTCTGGGTGGGTCCCGCAAGGGGCTTTGCCACGGGGGGGGGGGGGGGGGCTTCGCATTTTGGCTCAGGAAATGCTTGACAACGATGGCCTCGTGGCTCCAGCGGTGCGACGCCAATTTCCCGACGAAAACGCGATCGTTACTTTCGGACGGTGGGGGGGGGGCTCGCCTCCACGTTTAAGCCCCACTTTGGGCTGCGGCAAGGCCTTACCCGGTGCTAAATCGAGCGGGGCATCGGCCCAATACGCTGGTGTCCCCCAAGTGCCGAGGGAGTCCACATGTTGTCGTTGAGGCGGTGCAGTGCCATGGAAACGAGGCCCATGCCCTCCATCACCCCCCAAGCACTTGGACCCCCACTGGCCTGGCGTAGGACTGGGGGTGGGTTTGGCGGTAGGTGCTCCCGGTGTTGGGCATTTGGTTGTGCTTTGTGGAGGAGTGCCGCCAGAATGTGGCTGCGGGGGGGGGGGGGGGCGGAACAGTGGGGGCGAGGGACTAGGGCAGTTGCCTGGGGATCGAAGTAGACGGTCTGCACCACCGCTCACAATTGCCAGTTGGTTTATTCGGCCTCTCGTTTCCCAGTGTAGCCAGAAGATGCCGGAGGAAAATGTGTGCATGTATGCGTGATATACATGTCGCCTTGCACCCATCACGGGGGGGCGGCCGGGCCGGGTCCTTGTATGCGACCCCCCCCCCCCCCCAGCCCCCCCCTCCCCCCGGGTTTTGAAAGATAGTGGTGCCGGGTCGGCCCCCAACAAGTGTCCCTAGAGAAAACTGTCCGAGTTTTGACAGATAGCTGGGGGGTGGTCGCATCAGGACCGTTGGTAGTCGCCCCCCCGGGGCACCCATACTTCCACAATCATTGCGACGGCTTAGTTGGTCCTCCATGCCCTACAAGTTCTGGATCCCGGGTTCGATCGCCAGTATACACAACATTTACTGCCATGGGCCAATGAAAATGAGCCAAATGCCTCCAGGACTGTGGATAGCAACGGTTGATCTCCCTTGTGAACCGCTGTCCGCACCACGTGGGGCAATCAAGAAAACAGAACGGTGCCCTGTCCTGAAAGTAATGCGGATCACATAAACAGTTTGGTGGCTCTCACCCAACCCCCTCATCCGAACCCCCCCCCCAACAGCAGCACCCCCCTTTCTCCCTCCCTTTGTTCCCCCCCCCCTTCGGTTGATTGTTAGAAGCCCCTGTCAGGAGAATCATCCCGCAGATGCACACCCCAGCGCACTCAAGTCAGTGCTGGAGTCGGCAAACCCCGTGTGGACTCGGAGTGTGGACCTGGATGCACCTGGTCAACGGCACGGGCAACAGCCCCGTCTCCGGGACGGCCGACCCCCGGAGTAGTCAAACAGGACAAGTCATCCGGGGGCTCCGTTGACACAATCAAAACACGTTCGGGCCCACAGAGGGTCAGAACGAGCAGTGGCGAGAGGCCAATAGGCGCCGCTAAAGGCAAACAATCAGATACCGAGGCCTTGTGCCAAACCCCTCCCCTTCGCTGCCACAGAGGGCCCTCCGGGCCCCAGGGTAATGCAGACCGGACGGGTCTGGGCCTATCGACCCGGCGCCCCCGTGGGCCAAGTGGCACTTGATGCGTTGTATCGGCGATAGTGTCGGCCCTCGGAGCTCCGCCCTTCATTCCGTTGGAACAGAGACGGGGTCCACTGCCTTTGGGGCTCCGGTCTGCGGGGGTCCCAGTGCTTGGGTGCGTGTTTCGGCTGTCTGAAGGCCTTGGCTCCCCTGCCCCTGCCCTGCCCCCACATCTGTTTTGGAAATTCTGTGGAAGTTTTTGCAAAAAGGAAAGTTCTGGAAATCACCTCGAATAGAGGTTGTTAGATCAAGCGCAGGCGCGGGCGTCGTATACCCCCCCCTTTTTTGGGGTCATTCGCGTAGCATACCCCAAGGCATGATATTTGATGTCCAACCCCTTGTAAAATCATCATTTTGTCCAATGAGACCATCCCCCAATGGATTTTTTGATTCTGAGGCCTCTATCCCTGAAACTGGATAACACTTTTTTGAAGGGGGGGGGGGGTCAAAAGCTTTCGCTGAGAAGGCTCCAAGCAATGGGAGACGCATTTCTGCCACAATCACCCTCGGTCCAATGGTAACGCACCCAGCCGCAGATTTTCGGTCGGCGATTCGAATCCTGGTAGGTAGACGCCGGCGGCGGCGCCGCTGCCGTATTGGACGCACCTCTCGTTCCGCGGCAGGCGGTGGTCTGGTGGGCCATGAGCTTCGGCAGCTACGGCATCAGCTCGTGGATCGTCCTCATCTTCGAGAAGGTCGGCGTGCGGGACGCGTACGCCTCCGCCGCCATCTTCGCCGCCGGGCAGATCCCCGGCTCCGTCGCCGCCGCGTGGCTCATCGACTACTGGGGCCGCAAGGCGCTGCTGCTCGTGGCCCTGTCCCTCTCCGCCGTCTTCGCCCTCATGTTCGCGCTGGGGGCCGCGTGGTCCGAGCGCGACTGCGTCATCGCCGTCGCGTGCGCGTTCAGCAGCGCCACTGTGATCGGGTGGCAGGTCCTGAACTGCCTGTCCACCGAGGCCTTCCCGACGCCCCTGCGGTCCACGGCGTACGGGGCCCTGGCGACGGTCGGCCGGCTGGGCAGCATCGGCGCGCAGTTCGTGAACGGGCTGCTGCTGCAGAACGTCGTGGCGCTGCTGCTGATCACCAGTTTGCACTTCGGTCTGGCGGCGGCGGCGGCGCTGGCGCTCCCCGGCAGCGGCCCCCGGTACAGTGCGCACGCGGTGCTGGGCGCGGGTATGAGTGACGACGACGCCCGCGCCTGATTTCCGCGCGCGCGCGGCATCGGTTGCCCGTTTCAAGGGCCACTGCAAATTCCATTCGTGCTTTCAGCGGCCCCCCCCGTTTGGCTTCAGCCCCCGCGACGCACCAGTGAGAGATCAGAACAAGATGTTGCCGCGTGGTGGTGGTGGGCTGGAGTCTTGGAGTGGCGTTTGCCAGGACTGTCTTGTGGGAATGAGATGTTACTTTTGGTTTTCCTCGCTAAGGACGGCCACCGATAATCGGTGGCACGATCCGGTCAACCGACGGCGGTTGCCACTCAACCGACGGCGGTCGGCGCTCAACCGACGGCGGTTGATGGGCAACCGCGGGTTGGCCGATGACCGACCGCAGTTAGTGCTCTGCGGAGGTCCGAGCATACCGCAGGCCGGCAGGTTGGTTCTTTTTGGGGGGGGGGGCATTCAGGACAGCCGTCGCTTTTGCAATGGTAATGGCCCGCAAGGGCATTTTCTCCGTGAAGCACCAGCCAAATCACGCCAATCCGTGCCATTTTGCGCAGACTTGGGTTCGACATCCCTGGAAGCCTGAGCCCAATGTCTTGGGTTGTGCAGTGATCTCCCACTTCTCTATGGTGAGCCAGCCCCGCTTGGAATGAGCCCTAGTCCGGATCAATTCCCTTCAGCAGCAACATCGTAGTCCCACCATTTGTCTCTACCTTTGGAATGACTCCCCGTTGAGGTGCCTGATTGCGTCCAGCATCAATATCCCGCGCCCATCACAGCCTTCGAATCACTCGAGTAAATCCGGACGGCTGGCGTTCCACAGCCATCACCCACTTCCATCCGGTCGGCGTGCGACCCCCCAGTGGCTCCTGATCCGGATGATGGGAGTTGGACAATAAACCCCCGTTTGCAGCCCAGATACGCCCACATGCCTGTGGGATTGGGGTAAGAGCCCATCCCGAGCACACTGTTTCTACCTCATTCTCACGTGCTTGTATGCCCTTAGTCTTGGAATGCTTTCTCCTCCGCTCAACACTCGTGACCCCAAAAGAAACATCCTACGCTTACTCCTCAACTCACCCAAGCGGCATACTTCTGCTGCGGAAGCCCGGGTAAGATTGATTGCCCCACGGGTGGGCTGGAATCTGCCCGCATGCAGCTTTAGCAGAAGGGAGGCAACATTGGTTTGGCTCCATGCCGTTCCTGGTTGCTGGGCTGCCGTTTGGACCGCCGATATGAACTGCCTCCTAGTAATTAGTAATTAGTTGATGCGGGTAGGGGGTGGAGGAAATTTCTCAACAGGAATCTCCAACGCAATTGTTGATCCATCCCCACGACTGGCACTCCTGGTATGATCTGTTGTTTGGCACAAGAACAGTACACGGGTGGGTCGATACTTTCACCTCCCTTCATTCTTTCGCCCACCCCGTCCGCCTAGCCTCTTTTCAATCCGCTGGAGTGCCTCCACGCACGCTTACCTTTTCAGGCCAGCTTCTAGCACGAGCTGGGTTTGCTCTTGATCTGAATAAGTACGCTGTACAGTTGTAACGAAATGTCGGCAGCAAACAACCATCGATTTCTAGGGAAGAACAACCAAATGGGGGATGTGCAGGGGAGCTTGCGGCCTCATTTCTACAGTCGTGCACACATCCCGCCATCTGCTGCAGTGCCAGCCTGTCCTTCGCTTGCCGTACTCCACTGTGCCCAGCGCATCATCTACCAAATTCTCCAGAGCAACCTTTCGAGCTTCGCTACCTGTTAAATCCGTTGTCCACTGCCTGAGTGCCTCAACTGGTGCAATTCAATACAACCATTGAGCCATGTGAAATGTTGTTAGACTACCCTGCTTCCAGATGGAAGTGTATTTGATGAGTTTGCACAACCTGTTGTCCAGAGAGGTGTATATGATGCAAGTTGTATGGTGATGCGTTCCAAAAAAAAACTTTTTTTCACCAAAAAAAAACCCCAATTCTTACCAAATTGTACCAAACAACCCCCCAGCCCAAGTTTCACCAAAAATCCCCCCAGTAAGGTTGGGGGTTTTTTTTTGGTAAGATTTGGGGTTTTTTTTTTGGAAAGAAGTGGGGGTTTTTTGGTCACGTTGGGGATCAATTTGGGGTTGTTTTTGTACACTTTCAGGGCTTGGATATCGTTTGTAGCTAGCATCAGCTACAAAGAACCCCTTACGCAATTGTTGCTGAGATATTTGCACCGAAGCGTGGAAGTCCTTAACCACAACTCGAGGGGCCCCACTGGAGCGTGGGAGTCCATCACCCCAACTCAAGGGGCCACACTGAATCGTGGGAGTCCATCACCCCAGCTCGAGGGGCCACACTGGCAAGTGGGAGTCCATCACCCCAGGTCGAGGGGCCACACAACTTTGTGGATTCAGGAGTCCCTGTCCCCAACTCAAGGGGCCACAAAAAATTTGTGGGGTTCGAGTCCGTGGCCAAAATCCTGCACTTGAAATGATTTTACCAAAAGTCCCCCCAAATCTCACCCTCAACCCCCCAAACCTGACCAAAAACCTCCCTTTTCCAATCAAAAATTTTTTCCAATCAAAATTTTTTGTTTCCAATCAAAAAAATTTTCCAATCAAAAATTTTTGATTGGAAAAAATTTTTTGATTGGAAAAATTTTTTTGCTTGGAAAAAATTTTTTGATTGGAAAAAAGTCTTACAACCCCCCCCCCCCCCCCAATCTTACCAACCCCCCCCCCCTGAACATGCCTATCAGGGATTTATGTCATCACGGACTTTCACCCTACCGCGTATTGTTTTGACCAACTTTTAAAAAGAAAAGGCAAGTGTAGGAGGCCATCAGCCCAGAAGGACGGCATGTACCTCGTGCAATCACCGGTATCACCATGCATAATGGCATCTTTTCCATTATCCCATGATCGCCAGCCTGATTACCAGCCGGATCAAGTTGGTTGTGCTATGGTTGGTTTCAGTCCAGCAGCCTGGCCACTCGAGTCTTGGCTCTGTCGACAGCTGTGTGCTGTCGATGCTGCGTGTGACTAACATGAGTTCTGGCCTCAACTGGACGTTTGCCTGCTCTACACAAAACAGTCGCCCCCAGCCTACCTCATGTCAATGGCTGCCTTTCAGGTCCACAGCCCGACCCTTCTCTTCGCCCCAGACACCCCCTTCGCCCCCTGCCCGGCACCTGCCCCCGCCCATGACGCGTCTTACCCGGCACACACACCTGCCCAGACGCATCCCTATCCATTTTACACACACACCCTGCCCCCTGCCAATGTCAGGTCCCGCCCATGACACATCCCTGGCCAGCACACAGCACAGCATATCCCCTGCAGAATGCACATCCCTGCCCGGCACACATCTCCGCGGTACCCCCGGCCCCCCGCCCCCGCTCACCTCACACCCCTGTCCAGCACTGACCCAACAGTCCTGAAATATGGTCCAAGTTTTCGTGTCTCCTCCTGTAGCTTCCCTCTCAGGCCCAGTCCTCCATATCTTGCATTGCTCTGGCAGTTTGTACATATAGCCAGTCGAAAAAGGGGGACGCAGCCCCATTAAACAAGTTGTGAGAACCAAATCATCATCATCATTGTAAATGAGTCACAAACACTTTGATTGGCAAAATCAGCACCAAGACAGCATCAGGGTTTGAAATTTTCCGATTCACATGGATGTCAGAGTATTTTCCAGTATTAAATAGGGACCATTGCAACATAGAGGGTGCCACCCGCGCACTGCATATGGTGCAACGTCAGAGGGTTGTGCACACAGATTATGGTACTACTGAATGTTGCCAATCATTGGACGGTTGCCGCTGAATGCAACAATTGGGAGATACCGTTTGTGTGTAGGGATGACACACTTTATAGGCAGCTTTTGGGGGACAATTGGGCATAATGAATGCACAATACAACTTTCGCATTGCAGTGTGTCGTCTCCTTTTGTCTCAACAGCTCAACATGTCTTGAATTTGTAGCTGTTGAAGCCAGGCAGTGGTGTTTTCTCCATGCGAGGCACTACCAACGAGCATGTGCTTGCCCCCATGGTGAGCACATCATCCACCTTGGAATCCGATATCAACAGTCTGGCCATTCCTGTCATATCCTGTTATATATCTGTTATATGCCACAGGACCACGTAACGTTCTCCATCTCCTGCGTTGAGTCTCCGAACGTCCTGGGACAACGTCTCGTGGGACTGCCTCTCTACCAATTCTGATAAAACATTTTGGTGGTAATTCTGGGACAGTTTGGATTTTTTGTGGATCAGATGGATGAGCTTGATTTTTGTAGGCGGCTGAATGAGCAGAACCTCCTGTTGCACCGAATCCTGATCATTGCACCAATTATTTTCTTGTGGCGCGCGAGGTGCAATCACAGCACCCTCTTCTGTGGGTTTCTTCGTTGCTGTTCGTTTTCGTCTCATTTGTAAATCCAAGATAGTGTTTTTGGAGCAGCCACAGCATGGCGTCCACGTGTAGCATGTACAATCCACCACACCTAACATAGCCTAAAGACACCCAGAAAGTGTGCTGAAAACACTCAATGCAATATTACAATATTATCCTGAAAACAGGTTATCAATACCACTTGCAGCAATGGGTAAGCAAGAGGTGCTGGGGTGGCTGAGTTGGTGTCACACAACTCAGAACCCACACATGGGTTCTATTCTATTCTATCTATTCTACAATTGCAACAAGAATGATCATTGATTTAAAAAAGGGTATATTCCATCTATTCTACAATGGCAGCAAGAATGATCGTTGATGTAGAAAAAGGTGACAGCATCATTTCGTGCAACCAGAAAAACACCATGACAAACAGCACCAGAAGCAACAAAAAAAAAAAGCAGCACGTTAGACTATGAAACAGAAACCAGTGTGTGGTCTCCCATTTGGCATGAACAAGGATTCCTCAGATATCCAGTTTTCAAGAAAACCTCATTTGGTTTTAAAGGGATTTGAGGTTTCATGGAAGAGTGTATGGGCGATTAGGGGGTAGAGGAAGTAGAATCAACAAGCCTGCTATATTTCAAAGGTTTCTATATTCAAACACCACGGGCTCTCTCATTTTTTTGCTCGTCATCGCAGAGTTTATAGTCCGGCTCAGATTTGTTCAAGAAAGGGAGATTACAAATGGTAGTTCGGTGAGGATAACACACATAGGCAATATGAAGATTTTCAAATCACATAAATATATAGGTTTTGCACTACAAGATCTCCATACATACTAACCTTCCACTGTTGGAAGGTTCTAAGTGTTGGTCCCATTGGGCGTCAAGGCTATAGAGGGCAGGTAGCTCTGGTGGGGAGTGAAAAAGTGTTTGAATGTTATTTTGACAAATAAGATTTTTGGAGCGGTGGTTGTCGGCGGCCTGGGGGGGCGGAGAGCTTGGCGCAAGGGGGGGGGGGATGGCTGAGGTTTGGTAACAGCTGAGGTGGGGAGAGAGCGGGCATCAGAGGTCGTGCCGTAGGCCCTATTGTGCACATCTGCTAGACAAAACTCATCGTTAACTTACATCAAGACTCCGGCTCTCGCCATTGCCTGTGGGACAGTACACAAAATGAAAAGAAAAAGCACGAACCACAAAACAAGTGAAGAAACGAAGAGACAAGAACGAACAACCGAAGCTACACACTCTCAAAAGATGTTTGAGAACGAATCAGGTGCAAAAACGAAAGCAAGAGCGTAGATCAGTGTACACATACAAATCAAACGACGATGGCGCTAAGGTGAAGCTGAGCACCAACACACAACCCATTTTAACATGCACGCATCATCAAATCAGATCTTGCACGGGGAGCCATCACACGCAACAATGGCTTAATGCACACACAAACGAACAAACGAGAAGCAAAGGCAGCGACGACAACACAAATCAGGTACGCATCATGAAACAAGCACACCCCATAAGGCAGCGTGACTCGTTCTTCGGCATCGAGCAATCCCAACGGGTGTTTTGCGTGTACGTTTGGTAGGTTGTTTTGTGTGGTAGGACCGAAGTCAGCTGTTCCTTAGACACTTGATAGTGAAGCCGCATGCATGTCAAATACTCTGGTATATGTTTGCGTGGTTCATGGTTTCGCCGTTTTGTTTGTTTCTGCACTTGCTTTTTGTCTTTTCGCTGCAGAGTGCTTTTTCAGTACTGCGCAACGTCACGTACCCACGTGGGTCACACTGCTACTCGCCGCGCGCAACAGGAACAAGATGCTGCGCAAAACACGCTGACGGAGCAAAGAATGCACGGAGCGCAGCGCTACTCGTGACGGGATCTGCAGTTAGTGGGCAGTGGCGTTGTTCTTAAAGGCGCGCGCTCCTTGCCACTTGTTTCTCTCTTGCGTGGCGGCGGTACCCAAGGTGCTGGACCATTCAAAGCGCTCGCAAGAGTGCACTCCTCTGCCTTGGCCATCATTACCTTGACTTTAATGGCCTCATCCTCTAGTCGCTGTTAAAATGAACCCCAAAAAACCTCGGCAGCTCGCGCCTCCTTAGTCAAATGATCTTGACGGTTGTGATGCTCGGCAGTTTCCTCTTGAATGCGCTTCAAACTTGGCGTGTCCGTATCATACCATTTTTGACATCCTTTCTCGTGATCGTCAACACACTCTTACCGCTCCTTCGCCATCAGCGAGTAGTCCAGCTCACCCAAGCTGTAGTCTCTAGTTTTGCGGCAGTATTCGCGGATTGCTAGCCTATTGATCTTGACATCCATGACTGGCTGGTGTTGGATCATGTTCAGTAGTCTTGTTTTGGAGTAGTTCTCATATCTCTTCACAAACATCACAAGAGCGGAGCAACAAAGCGTTATTAGAAATAATTCCCCGTGTGATCTGAACGTTTTGTGAGGCTTCTGCTATCCCTGGCACGGCGAACACTAAGAACTCCAAGCACAAACCTTGTCGAGACAAATGTTCAAGATATTCCATACGGATTCATGTCATATCGACAATCGGTACACCTTACAGTTGGGTATATATGTGGTCAACTTCCATATTGCGCATGCCGAACATTACACCAGCAAGCTACATCGAACTTGTCCGCAGAACTTCCGACATGTATCCTAGTGGGTGCAATCGATGAGTGTACCCGAATAGTATCAAACGGCCAACGGAAGCTCCTACCTTTGCCCAGCCCATTGGCATAGTGAACTACATCAACGCACCACCACACATAAGGGGGCGCAATCGTGGGCTTCGTTTCAGCACGCGTCGCAGTCAATGTTGTGGTCGCAAGTATTTCTCGAAAATCTCCTTGCTTTCCAAAACGCAATAGCCTCTCGCAACATCTTTAGGCGGGCACGAAAATCGAAGCTAATTCCAAATTCCGAAGAAAGACGTTGTTCAGCAGACATCGAAGTATCATACATATGTCGTTCAAGCATTCGGTTTACAATATCGATGTTTCATATAATCGTATGCAGACTCGTCCGTGCTCGATACAAGACTGCGCACTCGCTGCTCGAAACCATGACATCAGAGGCACCGGAAGGGCATACCTAAGATTCTTACTTTTTTACATTCTGACTTTGAGCAGACATAAAACATAACCACTACGTTGTTGGCTATGCACTCTACTCTTATAAGGAATCCAAACATATGTGTGCCGTAGATTGCTACATTTTCGATGAGTAGAATGTTACGGACCGTCATTGTAGCACTATTTCCAAACTCATAGTTCTGTAGTACACCCACGCCAACGGGTCTTTCATTCTTTTCAAAAACCCCAACCTTGCCGACTTTTCGAAGTTTGCGGAAGACAATAGCTCTTGCCGCCACACTTCGTAGACCTAAAATCTAGAAGCTACATTAGTGAGCCAATGAAATTCTTGAGCTTTTGGTTATCGGATTGGTTCCAATCTCTACCAGGTTCTCACCAACCATCATTCTTCTATGGGAGGAAATAAACAAAACCGAGAGTTTGCCGCATCTCTTCGACTAATGTTTTTGTACCGTATCTTCCGTCTTGCAAAGCCTTGCGGGGCCCCGCAATGTGGCTAGAAAAAGTCAAATTTTTGTCATCTTTGTGTGAGGTTGAGGGCCAATATTGGTGGACTTATGTGCACTTTTGTCATCTGTCATATGCAAAGAAACGTAGAATAGCTTTCACCAATGGTGCCGATTTTATTTCAAAACATCCTGTAACAGATCCCTTCATAATTGCGATAATTCGTTTTTCTGAAGAATCGGTAAAACCACATCTGAACTCTTTGACCAAAAAGAATGCAAATGACCGTTTACCCTTGTAATACAAAATTTTAAAAACCGGGCGTTTTTTTGCCAATTCTTTTTCTAAAGATGCCCCCGCAAAATATGATTTCTTACTTTGTTTGAATGTTAAAAGTCGACACCTCCAAAAAAAAATGGTTGCTCCCTTTCTTGGGTTTGAAGCTACGGAATGAAATTCACTAACTACATGAACGCAAACAAAAATCTGAGCAAATGATGCTTGTGGTGTTTCTCATGTCGCAGTAAAACCTACAAACTCATTCAAACCAATTCATCGGACCAATTATAAATCCCTAAGAAATTTTTTCTCCGTGCACTAAGTGGTGATTTATTTGCGTACAAAAATTTTTTTGCATCATCACAGATGTGTACATTTGAAAATCAAATGTTTCGGGTGCTAATCATTCTTCTACATTGGGTATATTGTCTATTTCGTGGTTACTCAAATATTGATTTTCTCCAAAGCAAAAAGAAAACTGATTACTTTGATGATAGAAATCGGAACAAATGATTATTTTTTAAGAAATAATCGAAAATGATCGGTTTGTTTTTAGAAAACTGATTCCGAACCTGAGTGAAAAAATCCCTCATTTCTCAAAAATTGCCCACCCTTTTTTGGTCATATAAGCGACAACTCGTCTGCAACTTTGCACCATACATTGCCTTTCTAAACCTTATATTTGTATCCTTTTGTATTGCCTTTGTATTGCCTTTGGATGCAACAGACACAGTTGCACGGCCAAGCCAGGTGCAAGTGGAGAATCAGTTGTGCCATACAGCAACGATACACACATTGACAAATGAACACAAAAGGGGCGAATCTCAGCAGACTGGGCTGCAGTGCACCTTCTCATTAGCATGGAATGATCTAATGTTCAACTGGTTCTGACAGGAAACCCTTCTTCCTGTGATACACCATCCTGACTGCCTGTCTGTGCTGCCCCTTGGGGCCAGGCTTCGGTGCTGCCTTGGGCTTTGGAGCCATCCACAGTTAAATGCGTTGACAAATGAACACCAAAGGGCTGAATAGCTGTCCTGCATCCACCATAACCATGAAAAACCGAATTCTGTGGGGAAAAAAGGTAGTGCCGCGGAAGGCGGGTGGGGGGAGGGGTTCTTGCGCAAGGTGGTTCTTCCGCAGGGGGGGGGGGGGGGTGACCTAATTAAAAAACAGACAAATGCAAGCCAGGGGGGGGGGGGGGGATAATAGGCTGGCCCTTCCTGGTTTCGCACATCCTTGCATGGGACTCAGAACTTGTGTTTCCAAAAAAAAAAACCAGCTATGGCCGTACATGCAGCTGACTACAAGCTGAAATTCCAAAAAAACGAAGTGTTCTGCGAAATACATAGAGAAATGCATTGCCTTAGATGCAACAGACACAGTTGCACAGCCAGGCCAGGCGGTTGGCCGTCTGCGGTTGGTGGTCCCTGAGGGCGGTCCTTAGCAAAAAAAAAAAGCCACAGGCTTCTAAAGTACCACCCTGCCCGATACTCATCTGTTGAGCTCAACGGTGCCTCAGATGCCTTCCAAAAAGAAGGAACCTGTTCCAATAAGAAACCTAGTATCAGACCACCAGGCAAACCAGCTGCCTGGTTGCCTGGTGGCTGAAGTTCAACATTGTGGCCTGCCAGCACTGCTGGTCAGGTCTGAGGAGAACAAGGAGCACTTGACAGGCGTATGCAGCATACCTGCTGCAGGTAAACGACTGGCTGTCCGGTTTTAGGGCCATGGCATTGGGTGCAGTGCACATACATGCAGGCACTAATGTTGTTCTACACTACCTTTCAGATTTAAACACTTTCACAATGCGTGAACGTGTTGCTGATGGATGTGGACACTGAAAACTGCCCTTGGATCTCTTGTATCAGTGTGTGCAACCCGCACATAATGCAGGAAGGCCACAAAATGGCAAACAAACTAGTAGTGCAAGACAGGCTCAGGCGTTGCGTGAACATGCGGGAGATAGGAAACATCTATCTCAGGGAGATAGGAAACATCTATCTCAGGGAGATAGGAAACATCTATCTCAGAATAATCAGGTTCTGCATCAGGAGGACACTCATCTATTGATGCTCTCCACCACAAAAAACTCTGAGACAATAAGACGCCTAGTAGTAGACCACCAGGCAAACCAGCTGCCAATCCAATCCACCAATAGTTGTCACTGCTGCTGCTGCCTGGGCTTGGGCTTGGGCTTGGGCTTGGGCTTGGGCTTGGGCTTGGGCTTGGGCTTGAACTTGCACCCGCTGCGAAAACTCCAAAGCTGGATGTCCGAAGACTGGTCACTGAAATGCACGTGGGTGAAGGAGATGCGCACGACCCAGTGCTTCCACCGTCGGCTAGGAGCTCAGTTCCATCGCTCGATGTGTCAGGATAGCGGAAAACAGAGTATCCTGAACCAATATTCGGAATGGTCATCTCGAATTCAACGTTCTCCTCGGTGACGCTTCCACCGCTGGCATCAAAGCGCACCAAAGTGACAATGTGACCGAGGACCTCAGTGTGTCCACTGGGCATGTTAAGGGTCCTGTAAGGGAAGAAAATGGATTCCACAGTGTGTAACAGAAGGTGAGTGCCAAGCATCCGCGCTCACCGCCACCGAGCTCACCAAACCAGGTTTTTGGAGTCTGGCAAGATGAGGAAAATGGCGGAATTTGAGAAGAGTTGGGAGAAATGGAGAATGATGTGGGAAAATGGGGGGGAATGGGTGAAAATGGAGGGAAATAGGGAATCATGAAGAAATCAGGATGGAAAATATCGGAACAACTTCCGCAGTGGGAGAACAATGGGGGAATTCGGAGAAAAAAGAAACAGAGATGGGGAAAATGAGAGGAAAATGGGGCGGAACACTCCGTTTCCACAGTCCCATTTTCCCCGTTGTTGTCCCCAGGGTTGAAGACCTTCCCCACAGTTCCATTTATGAAGAAATCAGCTGAGTGCACTCAGCGACGGGGAAATGGGAAAGTTTGCCACTCACCAACACTTACCGCCATGGCAGCTCGTGCGGATGGCTGGGGTGCAGAATTCCACTGATCTAAATACTTCAGAGAATATCAGGGTGTGTGACCAACAGCAAAGACGAGGCGCAACCATTCAAACTGATTTAATACCTGCCAACATCTGTCTGCATGCTTGAGAAATCTGTCGTCATTACAATACCCGAGTTGACTGAGGCACCCCAGGACTTCACTTCATATGTATGGGTCCCAGCGGCAGTGATAACTTCAGACGCAGGTACAGCCACATCTCCACTTGAATAGAATCCAACGGAATGCGTTGTGCCGTTGACAACCACTAACTCCGTCTGGCTCAACTTTGGAGGCGAGGAGGGCAGCGTGCCAAAGGCAAAACCCCAGTCCGTTCCAAGGTACTGTTCCGTCTGTGCCAGAGAGAGGGCCGCGGAGGTAATTATGCTTCGCGACCGTGGGGATGGGCTAGGACTTGTTCGCGACCTCATTGGACTTGGGCTTGGAGGTGGGGATGGGCTAGGAGCTGGAAAACATTGACTGATGTCCCACACCTGCAGCGGGCTCAGGCAATCCTGATCAACCATAGGGTTCGGAGTTGGTCCACCTCCTGTCAGCAACTGCAGCTGGCTTTGGTCCCATTTACGATAGATGCCTCCCACTGTTGCATGGTACATACTACCTTGCCTGAGGCCACTTCCCAGACCGCCACCTCACCCAAATAACCCCTTGATGACGTTGCCAAGTGCAGCCCGTCAGGTGAGAGACTGGCACTCGTGAACTCCAATATAGCCCCACGTGAGCAAGTGACAAGCTCCTGTGGACAGCCAACAAAAAGAGGGCGTGCCGCATACCCATCACCGGGTGCTCGAATCAGGATTCCTTCGGCGCTGACAGTGACAATCGTCGAGCCTTTCCAGTCCACTCCTGTCACAGAACCCTGCTGGTTTTCGAAAGTATGCATGATTTTGCCTTCGGGCATAGAGCGGATCCGCACAGCAGAACCACCTCCTTCCACAAGAAAGTTTCCGTCAGGTGACCATGCGGAGCCCCGAGACCAATCGACCGTATCATTCAATGGCTCATGATAACTGCACCCGGGGCAGCCCTCGCCAAATATTGATATCGCCCTATCCCTGTTCTTAGGTTCCCAGGTCACCGGCACATTACCAATCGACGCATAATACTCAGTGAAGTTCGCAAGGTTGACCATCCCGAACTTGGGTCCTTGGTTCCACCAGATATTCTGACTGTCTGGGGACCAAGCGACCCAGGAAGGATTCCGATCCCAGGGATCTACAAACCCGAACATTTCCCCCGTCGCCACCGATCCAATCCAGATGTCATAGTAATTGTTCGACGAAAACGCGAACATCGTGCCATCTGGCGAAATTTCCACATTCTCGGTGCTGAACATATACTTGGGTTCGACACGGCCGTAAGTGGAGTTGGGGCAATCCAACTCAGTGTACTTGCCTTCGGCATTCCACATCGATCCGGCATATCCATCAAAGGCTCCATCAAAGGAGATGGAGACATTGCCATGAATTGCAGCAGCAGTGATTGTATGATTGTGTCTGCACAGTTCTGCTGTCGGTCTCGTGAGCACTAGTACAGCTTCTGACTGTAGAAACCAGAGTGTCAAAAATGACAGGAGGATCAGCATTTGAGCTGCGGTTAAAAGAAGCCTGTGGGTAGAAATGGCAACATCAGCTGCAAATGTCGACCTGAACCCAACCCCCCTTGCGATCCCCCGTCGGCGCACGACGATCGCCCCACCCCCGGGGGGTATCGCAAGGGCGGGGACATCGTGATTGGGGCTGGGGGGGGGGGGGGAGTACAAGAGTTACAAGCTCTTTGTGTTTGCTAGGCCAGACATTTCCAAGTCCCAATCATTGTTTCAGATTGCTGCGTTTCGGTGCATTGCTGGTATTCGGGGTAAGCCATAAAAATGGCCGCCCCGGGCAGCCAATTGTTGGCGCTGAAACAGCGTTCAAATGGCGCAAGGTATTCGGGTGAGTGGCACCAGAGTATGGAATAAGGATTAGAAAGGAATTAAATATATCGAGTGCCAGGACAGACCGTGTTCTGGACTCAGACCTAGCAGACGGGCACAGTTGTTCAACCTGTGGTTCCGAGCGAAGCTGGGCAAGGGTTGCAATGCAAAACCAGCAAAATCAGGTTTACCATTGCGGAATTTTGCGATTTGTAATTCGAATATTGGTTTCTATTTAGCCGAGTACGGCATCACCAACATGCAAGTCCTTTCCTAAAGGCACCCTGTGCCTAAATGCGGGTCCTTTGCTGAGCGTAACTCAGCAAGAAAGCAGAACTCTCAACATGATCATTCATGGTCAAAAAAAATATACACATCAGAAGTCAAAGCCGCATAAATCGTTTATCCACGCCAAGATGATTCTAACAAATATGTGACTTTTCATCTGATACCAATCTCGTCAAAGTGCATAGCGCTTCATTCATGATGGCTGCATTCATGTACGGTCCGAAGGGATGAAACCTTCGTACTAACATGTTTTCTCTAATGCTGTATGAAGATGATATTCGGTATCCATTAACTACGATTGCAACGACGAATGTTGTCGTTGTTTGGTACTTATACACCTGGTCGTGGAAGGTCAACCGGAGGTTCCAAGATCAGCAAGGCAATGGATAAATTGTCTTTTTGCATAGTAGTATGCCACCTTGATGTCAAGGCAACGCCTTGATGTCTTCCTTGACATCAAGGTGTTGCCTTGCTAAGGATCCTTCATTTGACTTTGATGTTTTGCAGAAGTAACACCGACGGCACAAAAACCTTACTTCTTTTATTACACAACACATTTCATACCAAACAGGGTGGCGCACAGTAAGCAGCAGTCGCCTAACACTTACATACAGATGGCCATGATTGCAATCCACATGACTAATCCTAAACAAGATTGCAGCAACAATGCCGGTTGTTCCCCAATAATTACCCAATCAGGTCGGTTTCCATAGTGCCCTTCAGGCTTCGCTGGATGTGTATTGTATAAAGAATATGAGTATCCTAAAAGGGAGACATCTGTTTGGGGAGTGTAATAGGATTTATCAGTTTGTTTTTTAGATGTCATGTCTGATGTTTAATTCTCTTTTTGTTGTATGTATTTTGCCCTAGGCGCCTCTGCTGAGGTCGCAGGAGCGACAGATTGACATTTAGGATTAGTTTTGCTGGCGATTGCATGTATTGATATGACATTTAGGATTAGTTTTGCTGGCGATTGCATGTATTGATATACAGTCAATTGTTTACTGATTTTTCGATTTTTCTTTCTGAGTGTCTCTATTTTGGATAGGGACGGGGGGGGGGGGGGGCAGTACAAGAGTTACAAGCTCTTTGTGTTTGCTAGGCCAGACATTTCTAAGTCCAATTCGTTGTTTCAGATTGCTGCTTTTCGGTGCATTCACCCTTAAAATAAACACTGGCCCGAGACTTTTCGGCCAGCAGCCAGTAGACTGTAAATTGTTGTAAATGTTGTTGTAAATTCCACCTTTTGTTGAGAGAAATCAAAAAAAAAAAATCTACCTTTTTACCTGTTTCATGCTTCCTTCTTCCTACCCATTCCCCAAATGCTTCATAAGACACAATTAGTCATTCATGCATATGACCTAGACACCACTAACACCACTCTGCTTGAATGCTGTTTTTTTACAACTCTGGATGGGTGCTGTTTATTCCTGATGGTGATTTGGTCTTCACTGTTTAATTTTTTACAACTCTAGATGGGTACTGGTTAGTTCTGATTGTTAACTGGTCATCCCTATTTTTTTTTATAACTATGGATGGGTGCTGTTTATTCCTGATTCTCCTATGTCCACCGCTGATTATTTCTTCACAACTCTGGATGGATGCTGTTTGTTTCTCATTGTCATCTGGACATCCACGCTTGTTTTTTTTACAACTCTGGATGGGTGCTGTTTACTCCTAATTGTCATGTGGCCATCGCTGTTTATTTTTTTTCAACTCCGGATGGGTGCTGTTTGTTTCTTGATTGTCATCTTGGCATCGCCGGGTTTTTTTTTTACAACTGTGGATGGGTACTGTTTCTTTCCAATTCCCCACTTGCAACACAAATGTGGCACCATTGCCTAGCTGCAAATGTTAGAAATCTGGGGGCCACTCCGAACCCTCCCTCTCCCTCGTGCGCGGTCCATCATGGGCCCTGCCCAAAAGCCACACCACATCCTCCTCCTCCTCCTCCTCCTCCTCCTCCTCCTCCTCCTCCTCCTCCTCCTCCTCCTCCCTCGTACCGCATCCATGGGCCAGTCAACTGCCATGCAGTGAGAACTTACGTGGCTTAGGAAGAAGGTTAGGCGACACGGGCTCCCGCGCGGCACACCACGTACAAACACCATCAGTGGTGCAAGCGGGATGCACACGGAAATGACGTGCATGACATTCAACAGTGTGGGATGCCAACTCATTCCAACATGCACGACAAGTACATGAAAAACATTGTACCAGTCTTTCCACAAGTTGCATGCATACCTCATCAACAACCGGGTGGCACCTGCTGCATGTGTGCTTGGTGCCGCAAATGTTTGCACCGCAGCAAGCACATCGGACGCTCCTGAAACCGAACGTTGACAAATTGCGCGGGTGCCGCTGGTGTGCGCTGCGACCGCGGGGGGGAAGCCACCACGAGGGATGATGGTTCCTCGAAGGTGAAGGCGTACCTGTCCTGAGTGGCGTTGGCTTTGGCGGCCCGCGCGACTTGGGTGTGCTGGATGCGCAGAGACCCTCCGTCCGCCGAGCGTAGATAGCGGAGGGCCTCAGCAACGTTGGCGAAATGCATCTAAGCGACACCTTGGGGCGCAATGGGGCTAAGCGGTCGCACCTATATGTCAGAACCCATGTCAAGACTAATCAAAAGAAAGAGGAGGGGGGTGCAATGACAACTCAGGGGAAAGAAGGACACTCTTGTAAGCAACCTTGTTGTGCCCTGAAGTCTGGGGAGGAGGCCGCCCCTACCACCGACATTTTTCTACTCTACAATTATTCGTCTCTTCTTTACATGCATTTTTCATTAGTCTACCCCACCCGTTGATACCAACGTTGTTGTGCCACCAAGTTTGGGGAGGAGGCCACCCCTGTCACCAACCCTCTTCTACCCCCAAGCTTTGCTCTTAACCATTCTCCTATGCATAGATTACCTCACCACGTGCGGGAAACTTGCCTTGACAACGGTTCGAATGGCAACAATGTGAACAAAATGACAAAAAGCACGCAACTTGCAAGACAAAGAAGGTCAATTCCATCATGAAATAGTGCAAAACTACCAATTTACACCAATTTACACCGAATTTACACCTGTAAACACTGCGGCGCCCCGAAAATTGGCCGTCTTCTTAAAATTTACGCATTTACGCGTAAATTTGCCATTTGGCCAGCGACCTGGCCAGCATTTAATTAATGGGTGGGTGCATTGCTGGTATTCGGGGTAAGCCACACCAGCACGCGCCGCGCCACAAGCACACAAAACACGGGAAACCCCCACCCGCGGAAACACCCACCGCCGCGGCCGGCGGACCCCAGCCAGGAGTGGCGGGGAGCCGCCCCCGAGACCCTCAGCCAGGAGTGGCGAGGAACGCCCACCACCACCGGCAGCGAAACCCAGCCAGGAGTGGCGGGGAGTAGCACACAGGAACCTCCGCCAGGAGTGGCGAGGGACCAACCACACCACACACCAGCCACACCCCCACCAACACACCACACCGCACCACACCGCACGCCACCAACACACCACACACGCACACACACACACACACACAAACACACGCGGAAGGCCCGCCCACGCCCACACCACCACCAACACAGACACCACGAACACACACGACACCACACACACCAGCACAGGCACCACACGCACACGCCGCGCCACAAGCACACACAACACGGGAAACCCCCACCCGCGGAAACACCCACCGCCGCGGCCGGCGGACCCCAGCCAGGAGCGGCGGGGAGCCGCCCCCGAGACCCACAGCCAGGAGTGGCAGGGGCCCACCCAACACCGCCACCAGCGGACCCCCCAGCCAGGAGTGGCGGGGAACCGCGACCGGGACCCGCAGCCAGGAGTGGCAAGCGACCACACACCACCGCCGCCAGCGGACCCCAGCCAGGAGTGGCGGGGAACCGCACCCGGGGCCTTCAGCCAGGAGTGGCGAGGAGCACCCACCACCGCCGACAGCGAAACCCAGCCAGGAGTGGCGGAAAATCGCACTCAAGAAGCTCCGCCAGGAGTGGCGAGGTGCCAACCACGGCACACACCAACCACACCCACACCCACACTAGCAGCAAGCCCCAGCCGGCCCCAGCCACACACCCACACACACACACACCAACACACACGGAAGACACACCCACACCCACGCCTCCACGAACGCACGACACACACACCAGCACAGACACCACGCGCGCACGCACCGCGCCACAAACACACACATCGGCGGCGAACCACAACCAGGGGAGGTGGGGACACGCACACAAGCAACACGGCCAGGAAAAGCGAAAAGCGCCCCCCACCACCACCACCCCACCCGGGAGAGACGGGAAACCCACCACCGCAAACCACACAGCGAAAAGGGGGGCGGGACGAAAAGGGCCCACGGGAGACGCAGGCGAGGGACCCAACCTCAGGGGTTTGGGGGCCCCCCCGGTGACCATATCGGCCCCACCTGAGCACACGCAATAAGGTGGGATACGCCCGGGACCGTTGGTCAGCGGCCCGCGGTGGCACCGGCCTGGGGGGGTGACCAATGGGCCTGACCAAGAGCACTCCCCATGGCACGTACTGCGGTTCGGGCCCAGCGAGGGGCTGCGGGTAGGGCACACCGTCCATCGGGGCAGGCAAGAGACACGCCTATCCCGCAAGGACTCCCCTGCGACCCACAGTGTACCCGACCCCGGTGTGGGGAACGGCTGGAGTACCTGGAGAGGGGCCACGACACACAGCCTCCGCACCCACACAGAGCCGCCAAACCAAGCCCAGAAAGGCGAGGACAGGCACCCAAACGCACCACCAACACACCGCACACACGCCCGCGCATGCACACAACACATACCGCTACAGCCGCCACCGACACGAGCCCCACAAACGCACACCACACACCAAAGTGCGAGCACCGCCCGCACCACAAACGCACGCAACACACGAAAACCCAAAGAACAAGAACCCAGCAACCCCCCGCGAGGGGAGCTGCAGGGTCGCCAGAAACACCGCTAGGACACAAAGGTAGACCCACCAAGCCCTCAGCCAGGAGTGGCGAGCGCCCACACCCAGCAACACCCAACCAACCACGCCCAAACCTAGGACCAGTAGCTGCGGCACCCACACCAGCACCGCCACCAACACCCAAACCGGACGCCACAACACCCTCACCAGCGGAAACACCCGGAACCAACGGAGACACCGTCGGCAACACCAGCGATCCCAGCACCTAGCACAACACCTAAGACACCCTCACCAACATCAAACCAACACAAGAAGCCACCCAACACTGACCAACGACCGCACCCGCGCCACCCACCGACCCGCACCCAGAACCACCGCAACCAGCATCCACACCATCGGAAACACCAACACCACCATCAATCAAGCCAGCACAACACCCTCACCAACACCATCACCGCCAGCACCATCGCCTACGAAACCTACGCACACCAACACCGGATACAACACCTATATCACCCAAGCCTACGGCATCAAACACACCATCGCCAGCATCACCCCACCATCAGCGTCGCCACCGGCAACCTCCGCCACCAAAGGAAACCAAAGCCACCACAACCGGTGAACCAACAAACCACCAAGCCCTGGCCAGAGGAGGCGAGGACACACGCCCAGAACCATCAACAACAACACCCTCGCCACCAAAGCAACCACAGGGCGCCATCCACCACGCAGTCACCAGCGGCACCCACACCACCGGCGCCACCAACACCACCCTCACCCACGACACCACCCGGGGCATCGCCTGCACCACCCTCACCAACAGCCCACACCACCTACCGCACACCCTCCCAGACAGAGCCACAGAAACCAGCCACCGCCCACCCCCGAACACAGGCCACTGACCACCCACACACAGACCCACACCAACCACCAGCAGCATCAGCAACATCAGAGACGCCGTAAACCATAGCAACGCCCGCAACGACCTCACCACCAGCATCACCGACAGCACCACCGACAGTGTGACCTCAGCAACAACAACCCAGAGCGTCAACGACAGCCACCACGGCGACACCACCCGGTACAACACCATCGACATCAACGACACCAAGGGGGCCAACACGCCGGCCAGCAACGCCCATGGGAACCTCCGCCAGGAGTGGCGAGGTCCCACCCCCACCGTCAGAACACCACCGTCCACCAGGGCATCACCTGCAACGCCCTCGCCTTCAACATCACCCACAGCTCCGCCGGCGGCGCCCTCACCAACACCGTCACCAGCACCACCGACAGCGGCAACACAGCGACACCGCCAACCACCCACAGCACCAACCTACCACTACAGACCCAAGGACAGCCGAAGGAAATACCCCAACACCAGAGACAACCGGCACCACCCCACCAGGACCACAAGCCGACCAACCACCAGCCACGAGTGGCACGCCCGGAACCGCCGACCACCCAAACGCAGGCCGCGCCCAGCACCAACACCAACAACACCCACGCCATCAGACCACCACGAGACACGCCAACCACCAAGTATCACCTTTTTGCTAAAACCACAAGCAAACACGCAAACACGAGGCAAAACACGCACGTCTCCTGTGGCACATCTCGTCAGTGTGCCGCCTCCTCGTGGGTCAGTGTGCCGCCTCCTCGTGGGCAGTCACAAAAGCCCGGTATGGGCAATAGAAGTCGCAAATAGCGTCATTGGGCGGGACGGGTGGGCTGCTGGCAACAAGCAAAAATGCTCTACAAGTACAGAGGCTCACTGCACACACGCATGCGCACACACACACCACCCGACGAGCAAAACCAAAGCTCAGGCACGGCTGAGCTAAGATTTTGCTAAAACCACAAGCAAACACGCAAACACGAGGCAAAACACGCACGTCTCCTGTGGCACATCTCGTCAGTGTGCCGCCTCCTCGTGGGTCTCGTTCATGCCAAACTGCCGCATAACCCCCCCCCCCCCCCCCCGGCGCAGGTCTGAGACCCAGCGGCTCCCATGCGCAACGCACGCCACACCCTCGAAGTATACGGCCGTCCCAAACATAAATCGCCAAAGGCGCCCCGCACACACCGGCGCCACCCGCCAGGCTTCAGGCGTCCGCAGACCAAGCCCAAGAGAGCGTGGACGACCCCTGCCGCCGCCAATGAGGAAGCGGTATATGTACAGCGACCGTCAGGCACTGCCGCCCTGTCGCAGAGCTGCCCGGTCAGCCCAGGGCAGCACCCCTGAGATCCGCAGCAGATCTCAAAATGGCGGGCCAGCGCCCAACCCAGCTCCAACCCTAAGAAAGCATGGACCCCGGACCCACAACAAAGTGGCAGCGGTGCAGGCCAAAGGACCAACGCCCGGTATATAACCACAAAATCAGCCCGCGACACCCACGCAGGGCAGGGCCGCCTCTACAGACAATCGCCCGGAGGGCTCCCGCCTGCGCACACTGGACCTGCCAAAACGCAGATAGAATACGAGCCACACACAACAACCAGAACATTGGCTCAGCCATGGAAGCCAAAAACGCCCACAAATGCGCGAGCAATGCCCGGGCGCAAAGCAGCCCGGCCATCCCAGGGTGGCACTCAGAGACCTGACACAGAACGCAAAGCAAAGGGTGAGCGCACACTCCCATCCCAGCCCCTCGGAGACCGGCTGACCACCCAAAAAACAGACTACACCAACGGCCTGAAGTGGCCAGCTATTCTCACCACCAAGGGATAAGACCCCTGCACCCATAGATACGGGACGGGGGTACGACGACCCCCGTTCCAGTCCGTCAGCGACACCACCACCCTCTGACCTCCCCTCGACCCCGTCACCACATCCCACATCCCCCCGCAAGTGTGCCTGCCCCCTGGCTTCACCCCGGGGTCCCCAACCGCGGTGGTGCGCCGCGTCGCCTGCCCCCGAACCCGCTTGGCGATGTCCATGGCCGCGGCACCCAGGAAGTCGTCCCTCTCCCCGGGATCTTCTGGCACGCCATACGCGACGTACAGCCGCACCCCATTCCGGAGGAGCACCCGGTGACAGGCCCTGCGGCCCACCAAGGCTCCCAACTTCTCCCGCAGCGCGGCGCGGCGCCGCGCCGCGCGCCGCTGAGCGGCCTCCTCCGAGCGCTTGCGCGAGCGGCTCTTGCCCCGCCTCCGCTTGCCGCTGCGCGCATGGCGGTTACGGCGGCGCCGGGTCATGATCACATGCACCAAGATAAACGAGTGCTACAAGCAGGCGACGGCACTACACGACATCAAGTCATTGCACCCACTGACTCCTCCAAGCGGTACTGCAAAAAAACCTCGTGGAACTCCGCCCCCCCTTCACCACCCCCCGGGGACCACAGGCCCGCTCTCCACGAATGCGGCAGAACAAAGGGCCCCATAGGCACCCCCAGGGTCCACAAAAAAACCGTGCGCCTATCGGGAAAGGCCCAGAGATCCCCAACCCTGCGCGCCGCCACCTCGCGCGCCAAACCCAGATCTCCATTGAAGTTGTCACTCAACCTACTGATAGGATCAGCGGGATTATGTGAACCACGCACCCAGTGCATATATACCGTGAAGCCTGGGCACGACGCCCACAGGTAGCGGAAACGCTTCAGAATGGACTGCTGGAATTTACGCCCCACCTTGGCTTTACACCGAAGGAACTGCACTAGCGCCGCCGCATTATCCCCAAACAAATGGGCCTCCCGAACGCCTACATTGAGGATGAGCTTCAAGCCCCAGAGCAGCGCGGCAGCCTCCGCACACTGCTGGTTGGGCGGTTGCTCCGCGGGCACAACCGATCGAGAACCCACATCCATCGAAAACAGGCCCAGCCGGTATACACCCGCGTCCAGCGCCGCGTCGACGTAAACAACCAACGGCGATCGCTTCACCACCCTGGGGAGGGACACCACTGACCATTGCCTCCTAGCAAGCACGCACGCCACGCACATAGACTTAAGCAAACGCACTGGGGTAAACGGCAGCCGGGGGGGCGCCCAGAGCACATGAGCCCACACACCAGACAGGTGCGGACTGTGCCCAGAACCCGGGCGACATATCCACTGTGCCCGCCCCAAGAACTGCTGCAGCCGTTTTACCCTACAGGGTCCCACAGACAACCTCAACCAATGCGCAAACAGAGCTTCCCACGCGTTGCCAGCAGTCCGCACCTCCCCCCCCTGCAAATCAATATCCTTCCCCAGCCACACCAGCCGCTGCACAGGCTCCAACGTACTCTTTGGGCTGACTACAGCACCTGCACGGCGCAACGCCTCCGCCGCCCTTGCCGTCTGCTCTCGCACACGCGCGCGGCCGCGCCCCACAACCAGGACATCATCCAAGTAAATTAAAACCAGCACCCCTAACAGCCCCGCGCCGGCCACCAGACCCTCTAACACTCGCTGGCACAGGAGGGGGCTGTACTTCCACCCAAAGGGCAAGCACCGGAAAGCCAACACCCCCCCCTCTCCATCCGAGACGCGAAAGGCACCCCAGAACTCGCGCGGCAGCTGTAGTGACCAAAAGCAATTACTCAGGTCGATGTGGCACATGCACAGCTCTTCCCCCCCCCCCCCCGGCAGGGACAGAATATCCCACACCGGCCTCATGCAACGCGCTCGGGCATAAAAAGAGGGGAGGAAAAAGGAGGACCCTTGCTGTGCCACCTGCGCCAAAAGGGCCAACACCTCCACAGAGGGGAGGGAGAACTTCTCCGGCCGAGACCGCATCTCCTCATTAAGGGGCACCAGATTGACAATCAAACTGCACTTCTCCTCCGTCTTGGGTATCGCAAAAACACCCCCATTGGGCCCAGGTGACCCCGGCGGCAGGGGGAAAAGCAAACCCTGGTCCCGCAATGCCCTCATCATGACCACCGCCTCATCCGACGGGGGAATTATCCCAGTAAACTGCCTGCCTACCAATTCTGCGAAGCCGTCCGGCACACAACTATCCCAGACCTCGCGGGGGATATCCACACGCCCCACCGGCCCCAAACCCCGCGCCAATACCTCCTCCCTGATACGCTGCATAAGCAATTTGGGCGACGTCGAATCATGCAAGAGCGACTCCCAAACCTCAGGGCTAAATGAGGACAAAGCCACAGCCAATACTCGCAGAAACTCCGGCTGTCTGAGATCACGGGCAGCCTCACTGCCCCACTCCAGAAACTGCAACAGGCGACGCTCCAGTAAACCAGGCGGTGCGCGGGGCAGACAAGCCCGCAGGGAGCACAACCAGGCGTCCCACTCACCGGTCCGAAGGCGCTCCCGCACCCACTGACCCAGCTCCGACGCGACGGGAAATTGCCGTTCGGGCAGCCGCACCCACAATCCAGGCCGGGCCCGCGGCCTTCCGCTTGCCCAAGACGGACGCGACCTCACCCGTCCTGCGGGCCGCGATGCGCAGCCGCCTGATGGAGGAGCCTGCTGCGGAGGCAGGTGGGGGGTCTGCATCCACATCAATGACTTCCCCCCCCCCGTCCCCCCGCGGCCGGCGCCCGCGTCCTGAGGACCCCTCAACAGCCGTAAGGGCCGGAGGGGCCCCCGGGTCACGTGCGCCAGCCCGGTCCTCCCTCCCAGCAGCTCCCGCAGCGGCAGGACTTGCGGACTCCCCAGGGCACGATCCACCCCGACCTCCTGCCGACCCATCCCCGTCACCTCCCCATTGTGGGGGCTCATCGGCATCAGGGGCACAGAGCTCCAGGAGCTCCTTCGCGAAAACGTCCCGGAGGGACACGGCGCGCCAAACGAATTCTCCTGCATGGTTGTCAGGGGGCCAGGGGAGGACAGCCTCGGTCGTGACGACGAAGTCGTCGGGCGCGTCGGCGTAGTGGACTGCCACCGTCTCCGAAAGCCACCGCCCCCACCAAGCCAGCCACTTGATGGGCAGCCCCAACCATCGCAGGGCCGCGGAGCCCCCTCGCCTCCATGCGTGCCACCTGGCGTGGGGGTTGTCGCTGCCCCCCAACGCGGCAGCCATGACCGACTGCATGAAAGCTGGTCCCTGCGGACAGAATTGCGCTCCGACGACAGCAGACGTGGCCCCCGTGGCATCGAGCCAGCCCAGCCACTCTCGGGCATACTTCCCGAGTCGCCTGCGCACGATGCGCGGCGCCACCTTGACCGTGCGGAACGCCAATCCCCGACACCGGGATCCCCCCCGACGGAGGGGCGCGGCCTCACCCACCCGCAGAAGGCAGGTGAACGCCAGGACTGCCATCCCATAGACGGTCCACTGCGGTCGCTCCGTGCAAGCCAGCGCGAAGTTGCGGAGGTCGTCCAAACCTGCGTAGGGCCGTAGGGCCGGCTCCGTGGGCGCCCACTTGGCACAGCGCCAGACCCGGCGACTGACGAACGCGGGCAGCCATCCCATGTCCTCCAGCGCCCGGAACGCCGACACTGCGACCTTGAGGGAGCTTCCCGAGTACCCCAGTCCCCATAACTGGAAAATGTAGCGGCACGCCGCTCGTTCAAGCTCGGATGTGGGCGTGTAGCCCACCCAGAGGGCCATCTTGCGGAAGTGGGTACAATACGTACCCATGGTGCTTTTTGCCCAGGAGGATGCCTGCAGGGCGTCCACGGAGGCGATCTCATCCTCCTTCCATATCCGTCTCCACGCTGCCCACACCAGGCGCCAGACCACGTCCTCGCCATCCCGGAAGTCCGACGGTCCGAGAACCACCAAGGCCCCCCGGGGCTCGGGAGGGATGGGCCGGATGGGGCAGCTTCCCCATCAGTCAAAGCCGGGGCACTCGTGAAACCAATGCCGTTTCACTCCCCTCCCAGCGTTCTTGCATGCCCGACACGCTGTCACCGGGGCATTGGTGACGTCCATCGGCTCGGCACCCGGCTTGGCGGTGTACAGGCGGCGGCCCCCCTCAACGCGGAACTTACCCTTCATGGCTTGCAGCCGCCGCCCCACCACCTCCTCCTCCGCCGCTCCCGTACAACCAGCGGACAGCACAGGCACATCGGACGCATCCTCGGCCGCGTCCGACCCCTCGCCGACCGGTCCGGGGTCCAAGCCCTTCTTGCCCCTGTATGCCGACAGGCTAGTCACCGTGAACGTCCAGACCGCCTGGACAAAACTCCGAAGGCGCGTAAGTTCGTCATCATCCATGGACTCCAGCTGCCACACTTCCGTGTCCGCGGAGTCCGCGTCCACCACCGGCGCCAGCTCGTCCAGGATGGCGTCCGTGAACTTTTCCTTGTCCTTGTACTTGGAGACGTATTCGTGTTGGGGCACCTCCCTGCGCCACAACAAGGTGGACAGCGCGAGAAGGCTGGCGAAGATCCACTGGGGCTTAGCATCCAACTCCCTCACCTTCACGATTTCCGCTTTACACAGCGGCGGGACCTTCGCCATTTTCCTCTTGGACTCCGCCTCGGCCTTGGCACTGACCGCCTCCAACTGCTTGCGCAGGCCCTCCATCACAAGGGCCTGTCCCTGAACCAACTGCTTGAGCTCCTGAAGCTCTGGCGACACCGTCTGCGGCTGCTGGGGCGGTACCTCCACCTTGACAAAGCCCAGCGACGCCACATCCAGGTCGCACTGGGCCATGACGCAATACGAGGCGATCATCTTCACCAGCCCCACCTCCCCCAACTCTATTCCGTACCTGGCGACGAAACTAGCCTCCCACTCTGACCTGCGTTCCAGCAGCACCGACAGCTTCATCTCCACCTGCGAGGCAGCCCTGGCTATCTCCAGCATGGGAACGCTATCAATGAACTGGGAACAAATCGTTCCCTTCGCGAAGACGGCAAAATCGTCAACTGACATATTCACAGACCGGGTCGTTCCAAAGTGTCACGGAGCAGGCTCTACGTGTGACCACCTATGGTCTGCTGGCAACAAGCAAAAATGCTCTACAAGTACAGAGGCTCACTGCACACACGCATGCGCACACACACACCACCCGACGAGCAAAACCAAAGCTCAGGCACGGCTGAGCTAAGAATGACACCCTCACCGTCGGCAACACCAGCGTCGCCAACACCCACGACAGTATCCACACCACCACCAACCCCACCAACGACGTGCCAAGGTGCCGTCACCTACAACACCCCTACCACCACCACCACGACTCCGGCACCGAGTAACACCTAGGGCGCCCCCACCATGGGCGTCACCAAAGACGCCAGCACGGCTGGCGAACAAACGCCACCAGCGCCACCCACCAAGCCCTCAGCCAGGTGTGGCGAGCGCCCACACCCAGCAACACCCAACCAACCACGCCCAAACCCAGGACCAGTAACTGCGACACCCACACCTGCACCGCCACCAACACCCAAACCGAACGCCACAGCACCCTCACCAGCGGAAACACCCGGAACCAACGGAGACGCCGTCGGCAACACCAGCAACCCCAGCACCCAGCACGACACGTGAGACACCCTCGCCAACATCGAACCAACACAAGAAACCACCCAACGACCATGTTACACCCAAGGCGTTACACCCGCGCCACCCACCGATTCGCACCCAGAACCACCACGGACAGCATCCATACCATCGGAAACACCAACACCACCAACAATCAAGCCAACACAACACCCTCACCATCACCATCACCGGCGGCACCGCCGTCCTCACCATCGCCTACGATACCTACGCACGCCAACACCGGATACAACGCCTACATCACCCAAGCCAACGGCATCAAACACACCATCGCCAGCATCACCCCACAATCAGCGTCGCCACCGGCAACCTCCGCCACCAGAGGAAACCAAAGCCACCACAACCGGTGAACCAACAAACCACCAAGCCCCGGCCAGAGGCTGAATATATCCGACTGGTGAACCTCCAACTCATCCCCACTCTCCAATATCGCCTCATGGCACACCCACTCGAACAATCACAGCTTCGCTCCCTGCAAAACATCATTTGGAAAAACATCGCCATTGACCGTGATCCAGAGAAACGCAACCGGATCTCCAGGTTGGTGTCCAACAAAGACAAATACACTTCCAGACCCCATGGAGGACTTGACTTGCGCCCCTTCCAACACTCCCTAAACATCTCTACTGTCAATGCGGCCATCCGTTACTTGAACAACGAGGGTCGGGACGAAACCAACCAATTTTTTCGGAAGGCAGCACTCAACGAGGAAAATTCGATGGTCCTAAAGCTGGTCAGTGACGCCTGTCACAGTCTCCACCTAAGATTCAACACCACCAGTCCTGAAATCAACACCCCACCCCACCTGCTCCAAAAACATGAACAGGCCTATGTTCGATTCACCACTTACTCCAACAACAGATTTACTAAGTGGGGAAACAAACACCGCCACCAAAATACCGACCTTGGCATCCACAGAGGCATCTTGATTGATACCTCCTGCGACCAAGCATCCATTTACTTCCCAGGGGACGACACAACCTTCAACCTCCGGGGCTCTGAAAAAGTCTACACCATTCACCCCCCAGTCATAGCAGCACCCAACAACATCCTCGGGAACCACTTTCTCTTAATCCCGTCCTACAACGCATGCCCTCCCTTACGTGACAACCCCCCCCCCGCCCCCTTAGACGGGGTCCTGCTCCAAGCCTCACCAATGGGATACCTGTACCAGGTCCACGGTTTACCCCCCCACTCCCTACGAAATGAAGACCTCAAAGCGTGGAACCGCAACAGAGCATCCCAACTTCTGCAAGAGGCCTCCTCCGAAACAACCTGGGTGTACCTAGATGGTTCAGCAGGGCAAGGGGGTTTCGGCTCTGCCGCCACCATCTACAAACCCAACGGTACAATCCTGGTTCTGTGCCTCCCATCTCCCTACCATTCCTCTGAGGGATCTGAGTACTGGGCCGGCATTATGTTTCTTCGATGGGTATCCTCCCTGAACCAACGCATGCAGTGCATTATTCTTGGAGATAACGAACAAGTGATTCGCACTGTGAACGTCCAATCCTACGTGATGGCATCACGCTCATCGCATGGCACATGGGTTAAGGCTTACTCCTCTCTCCAAGCTCAAATGCCTACATTTGTGTCAACACAATTTGCATGGATCAAAGGACATGCAGGATTTCAGGGGAATGAATGTTCGGATCTGTTCTCCAGATGGATTGCATACAGCTCATCATCCTCTCCTGAGTTACTGCCCCCACCCCCCCTGGGAATTGTATCATTCGGTAGCTTGCCCGTCTGTCATCGCCTGACCACCTCTATATCGAGGGCCCTCATCCCCCGTCACCACCACTACAACATCCACGTGCCGTCCAGTTTTTTCTTCTACAATCACTCATCGTGGTTCTCCGGACTCCCCTTCAAATGGTCATCAGGCAACATGAATTTTCTTACATATGCATTCCACAACGACTTGACCCCCCGAATTTGCCACAAATGCTCACAGTCGCACCCCCTCGATGTAGCCTCCTTCTTGTCCCATTGCCCCTGCGCTGACCCCATTGTGCAAAGCTTCATACATGTGTGGCCTCCGCCCTTCAACCAGGTAGCAAGCATCTGGTGGGCCCAGTGCTCCCACCCAGGGGACAAACGAAATTTCGTCAAATTTTTGGTGCCCTCCACCCTGTACGAAGCCATGACTACACCCACCACAGGCGAAACAAAACGCCAGCGCGTTTTAGCTTTTAAAAATGCACCCCCCCCAGCGCCAAGGACAGTTGAAAGACGCTTTGTCCAAAGCACTCACTTGGCTAGCCGCAGATCCCCCCCCCCCCTTCCACGCCCCCCCCCCCCAAGGCCCCAACACCTGGGGCCAACCATACAGCACCTACAGCACGTCTCACACCCCACCGGCGCACAGCGATTACCACTATCCCCTGCCTCCGGACCACCTGCCAGACTCAGTCCAACCCCCCCCCTCAAAAAAGCCACGCACCCACAAAAACAAACTGCCCATGCGCCCCAAACAACCAACCACGAAACGCAGCCGGGACACTGAAGACCCTCCACCACGCAAAACACGTAGTGACACCTACGCCCCTAAACAGGTGGCACCCCCCCAACCCCCCGGCGCTGACAGTTCCAACCAACGGATTACAGATTGTTTCCGAGCTCCAGCCCCCCCCCCCTGCCTCCGGCCGAGCCGCCCCCATCAGTGAGTTCAACACCAGAGTCTTTTTCACCCCCCCCCCCCATCGCTTGCCCTACCCCCCCTCAACATTCGGTTTCTTCTCGGCCAAACACACAGTGAACCCCGTCCTCACTTCTCGGTACTTCTGATTTGTTTCAACACTTGAGTAAGCCTCGGCTGATTTCGTCCACGTCGCACGTCTCACCACGTCTCACACCACAACGCCTCCATCCCTCCCTTCGATCCTGATCTCATTCTGTCAATCCGCCAGTTCTATGTGCAACTAACCAGGCACCTACACGGGCGCGTGCCAAGGCAACCTAGTTCTCTGCAACCCTGCCCATCCATGACAGGGTGAGTTCCGAGGTTCCTCCATGGCTACAACCCTCACATAGTGCTAGGGAGAGCCAAGCACATTTGTCTATACGCATCACTCTGATTGAGGGCTGTGTCCCTGTCCAGACATTAAAGTGGCTGTACAATTCAAAAAGGAAAGAAAAAAAAAACAACAACACCCTCGCCACCAAACCAACCAAAGGGCGCCATCCACCACGCAGTCACCAGCGGCACCCACACCACCGGCGCCACCAACACCACCCTCGGCCACGACGCCACCCGGGGCATCGCCTGCACCACCCTCACCAACAGCATCACCAGCAGCCCACGCCACCTACTGCACACCCTCGTAGACAGAGCCACAGGAACCAGCCAGCGCCCACCCCCAAACACAGGCCACTGACCACCCACACACAGACCCACACCAACCACCAGCAGCATCAACAACATCAGAGACGCCGTAAACCATAGCAACGCCCGCAACGACCTCACCACCGGCATCACCGACGGCACCACCGACAGTGCGACCTCACCAACAGCAACCCGGAGCGTCAACGACGGCCACCACGGCGACACCACCCGGTACAACACCATCGGCAACAACGACACCAAGGGGGCCAGGGCCAACACACCGGCCAGCAACGCCCATGGGAACCTCCGCCAGGAGTGGCGAGGTCCCGCCCCCACCGTCAGAACACCACCATCCACCAGGGCATCACCTACAACGCCCTACAACGCCAACACCCACAGCTCCCCCGGCGGCGCCCTCACCAACACCGTCACCAGCACCATCGACAGCGGCAACACGGCGACACCGCCACCCACCCACAGCATCGACACCCTCGACCACAACCGATGCAACACCTACCACTACAGACCCAAGGACAGCCGAAGGAAATAACCCAAAACCAGAGACAACCGGCACCACCAGGACCACAAGCCGGCCAAACACGAGCCACGAGTGGCACGCCCGGAACCGCCGACCACCCAAACGCAGGCCGCGCCCAGCACCAACACCAACAACACCCACGCCATCAGACCACCACGGGACACGCCAACCACCACCGTGACACCCTCACCGTCGGCAACACCAACGCCGCCAACACCCACGGCACTATCCACACCACCACCAACCCCACCAACAACGTGCCGAGGTGCCGTCACCTACAACACCCCTGCCACCACCACCACGACCCCGGCACAGAGTAACACCTAGGGCGCCCCCACCGACGGCATCACCAAAGACGCCAGCACGGCTGGCGAACAAAAACCACCAGCGCCACCCACCGGGCCCCCAGTCAGGGGTAGCAACAGCAACAGCACACACCGTCACGCCCACCGCATCGACATCACCCGGAGCATCGTCAACATCAACCAGGGGTCCCCACCACCCAAGCAGCACAAAAAACCGCAGCAACACCACCACATCCACCACCCTCACCACCAGCGACACCAGCGGCACCCTCCGCCAGGAATGGCGAGGAGAAAACCCAACAAAGCGGAGCCACTCAGCGTACCCGGCACCCTCACCATCGGAGCGCCACCACCGGCACCAACCCCCAACGCACCACCGTCACCGTCACCAACGCCACCGACCCCTGACACAACAAACACACAGCCCGCACCAACGGCACCAGCCGAACAGTCACCGACACCACTCGCACCAACCTCACCAGCGACAAAGCCCGGTTAACCACCTACGACCACGAACCGCAGGCACTAACAACCAGAGCATCGCCGACAACACTCCCGGCCAACACCCGCACCGCCCTCAAGAACACCACTGAAAGCAGCACCGTCGACCGATAGCCACAACACCCTCACAAACCACCTGGATACGGGTCCCTTCCCCCCCCCCCCCCCACGAACAACAACGGCATCGCCCACACCCCCCACCATCTGCACAACCAGCGACACCATCACCAGCACCAACCGAAACACCGACGACGGCAGCCTCACCAACAACCGACACCCCCACTACCGCTGCCACCAGCGCCACCACCACCAGTCACGCCACCCACCCTCGGCGCCACCCACCAACGCCGCACCCTAAACCACACCTACATCCAAAACCTGCAGCAACACCAGCGGACACCCCATCAGCGACATCACCCTCCGCCAAAAGACGATGATCAGCACCAGCGGGAAAGCCAGCCCTTAGCGCCCAAAACAGCCCAAAGACCTCCCACACCCGGACCCACACCCACCAGCAGCGCCTACGCCGACCCACCATCAGTGTCACCGACACCCGGAAAGACACAAACCTCGATGAACTAACGACCACAACACTGCCGCCACCGCACCCACACCGTCAGCATCACTGCCAGAACACCCGGCCGGGCCGTCAATGGCACCGCCGCCCATGGCACCACCTGCACTCACCAGCGCCACCACCACCCCGCGCGAGGCCAGGAACCCCTGGCATCGCCAACGGCCTCAACGAACATCGACACCACCAACACCACCACCGCCCGACGGGGACTACCAACAAACCAAGAACAGCTCCACCACCAACAACCAATACACCACCCGCGGCACCCCACCGTCGCCAACACCACCCTCACCACCACGGCACCTATCACACCTCCACCACCGGCGGCGACGTGGGCCACACCACCCGTCATCTACAGCACCCTCGCCACCACCGCCACGTCCGGCCCACAAACGTTACGCCCCAACGGCCAGAGACAACACCCTCACCATCGACACCACCGGCAACACCACATACGCCCCATACGTCACCCTCGCCATGCTCACCAACCATCACCCTCACCATCAGTGTCCACGACATCAGAGGCACCAACACCACCGGCGACGACAACAGCGACAACAGCTGACCCACCAACTAACCACCATCAACTAGCCCAGCACCAACCTCATCTACGCTAACGCCCATACCACCCTCGCCAGCGGCACAATCATCCACTCCGGCACCCACACCACCCTCACCACCAACATCACCACCACCCCCCAAGCGTCAGGGCTCGCGGGGAACGGACGGCAGAGCGAGCACGCCACCAACCGCACCCACCCTATCGTACACCGCTCCCCCGACAGGACGTGCGCTGCAGCCCACTGCTGGGACAACGACTACGACGTCCTCCCGGCCATCCGACACCTACTGGCAGCCACGGCCCCGCGCCCAGAAGCCCACCAGCAACCCACGGAACCGCGGGAGCCCGACCACCCCATGCCACCACGCTCCATATGCCCCGCGTCCACCGCAGACCAGAACGCGGAACACCAGCGAGAGGAGCCCGACCCCGACCGCGCCGCCACGCCCCCACCGCCCCCCCCCCCCCCCCAAAGGACATCTACGCCACACTGGCCAGCACCCTCGCCCCCATGGAAGCCGAGCAGTACTACCAGTCCATCCAACGAGACCTCCCTGAGGACCACGCGACCCTCCAGGGGTGGAAGCAGGAGAAAAGGAACGACAACGAGTGGGGCACGGAGGAAGACCTTCTCTGGGAAGACACCTGGAAAGGCACCAAGGACGCCTTCCTGGAAGCAGCAGCCGAAACCTACCCCCGCCCGCCCGGGGACACTAGGCACGGCCTCCACGCCCTCCTAGCGTTCCACAGCTGGAAACACCGCCACACATGTTCCGGTGGTTCCCGAACATGTTCCCGGAGCGCCGGAACATGTTCCGGTGCACCCGGAACATGTGCCGGTGGTTCCGGAACATGTTCCGGTGGTTCCGGGAGCACCGGAACATGTTCCGGAACCACCGCAACATGTTCCGCAACCAGCGGAACATGTTGCGGAACCACCGGAACATGTTCCGACAGCACCGGAACATGTTCCGGGACCGGCGGAACATGTTGCGAACCACCGGTCCAGGAACATGTTCCGGTGGTTCCGGAACATGTTCCCGTGGTTCCGAAACATGTTCCGGTGCTCCTGGAACATGTTCCGGTGGTTTCGGAACATGTTCCGGTGCTCCCAGAACCTGTTCCGGTGGTTCCGGAACATGCTCCGGTGGTTCCGGAACATGTTCCACTGGTTCCGGAACATGTTCGGCTGGTTCAGGAACATGTTCTGGTGGTCCCGGAACATGTTCCGGTGGTTCCGGAACATGTGCACGTGCTCCCGGAACATGTGCCGGTGGTTCTGGAACATGTTCCGGTGGTTCCGGAACATGTTCCGCTGGTTCCGGAACATGTCCCGCTGGTTCCGGAACATGTTCCGCAACCACCGGAACATGTTTCAGAACCACCACAACATGTTCCGGAACCACCGGAACATGTTGCGGAACCACCGGAACATGTTCCGACAGCAATGGAACATGTTCCGGGACCGGCGGAACATGTTGCGAACCTCCGGTCCCGGAACATGTTCCGGTGGTTCCGGAACATGTTCCCGTGGTTCCGAAACATGTTCCGGTGCTCCTGGAACATGTTCCGGTGGTTTCGGAACATGTTCCGGTGCTCCCAGAACATGTTCCGGTGGTTCCGGGAGATGTTCCGGTGCTCCGGGAACATGTTCCGGTGGTTCCGGAACATGCTCCGGTGGTTCCGGAACATGTTTTGCTGGTTCGAGAACATGTTCGGCTGGTTCAGGAACATCTGCAGGTGCTCCCGGAACATGTCGCGGAACCACCGGAACCTTTTCCGGGACCAGCGGAACAGGTTCCGGCAGCAGCGGAACATGTTGCGGAACCAACGTTCCCGGAACATGTTCCGGTGCTGCCGGAACATGTTCCGGTGCTCCGGGAACATGTTCCGGTGGTTCCGGAACATGTTCAAGTGTTCCCAGAACATGATCCGGTGCTCCTGGAACATCTTTCGGAGGTTCCGGATCATGTTCCGGTGCTTTCGGAACATGTTCCGGTGGTTCCGGAACATGGTCCGGTGGTTCTGGAACATGTTCCGCTGGTTCCTGAACATGTTCCGGTGCTGCCGGAACATGTTCCGGTGGTTACAGAAGATGTTTCGGTGCTCCCGGAACATTTTCCGGTGGTTTCAGAACATGTTCCGGTGGTCCCGGACCACATTCTGGTGCTTCAGGAACATGTGCCGGTGGTTCCGGAACATGTGCCGGTGGTTCAGGAACATGTTCCGGTGGTTCCGGGAGCACCGGAACATGTTCCGGAACCGCCGGAACATGTTGCGGAACCACCGGAACAGGTTCCGGCAGCACCGGAACGTGTTCCGGAACCACCGGAACTTGTTCCGTTGGTTGCGCAACATGTTCCGCCGGTCCCGCAACATTTTCCGGTGCTTCCGGAACATTTTCCGGTGGTTCCGCAACATGTTCCGCCGGTCCCGCAACATGTTCCGGTGGTTCCGCAACATGTTCCAGTGCTCCCGGAACATGTTCCGGTGGTTCCGGAATATGTTGCGGTGGTTCCGGAACATGTTCCGGTGCTCTCGGAACATGTTCCGGTGGTTCCGGACCATGTTCCGGTGGTTCCGGAACATGTTCCGGTGCTCCCGGAACATGTTCCGGTAGTTTCGGAACATGTTCCGGTGCTTCCGCAACATGTTCCGGTGATTCCGGAACATGTTAGGTGGTTCCGGAACATGTTCCGGTGCTTCCGGAACATGTTCCGGTGCTCCCGGAACATGTTCCGGAACCACCGGAAAACGTTCCAGAACCATGTTCCGGTGGTTCCGGAACATGTTTGGGTGGTTCTGGAACATGTTCCGGTGCTTCCTGAACATGTCCCCTTGCTTCCGGAACATGTTCCGGTGGTTCCGGAACATGTTCCGGTGGTTCCGGAACATGTTCCGGTGGTTCTGGAACATGTTCCGGTGGTTCCGGAACATGTTCCGGTGGTTCCGCAACATGTTTCGCCAGTCCCGGAATATGTTCCGGTGCTTCCGGAACATGTTCTGGCGGTTCCGGAACATGTTCCGGCGGTTCCGGAACATGTTACGGAGGTTACGGAAAATGTTCCGGTGGTTCCGGAACATGTTACGGTGGTTACGGAACATGTTCCGGTGCTTCCGGAACATGTTCCGGTGCTTCCGGAACATGTGCCGGTGCTTCCGGTCCACGTTCCGGTGCTCCCGGAACATTTTCCGGAACCACCGGCACATGCCCAAGAAGCACCAGCACATCTTCCGGGACCACTGGACTATGTGCCGGTGGTTCCGGAAAATGTGCCGGTCGTTCCGCAACATGTTCCGCTGGTCGCGGAACATGTTCCGGTGGTTCAGGAACATGTTCCGGCGCTCCCGGGACATGTTCGGGTGGTTCTGGAACATGTTCCGGTGGTTACAAAACATGTTTTGGTGCTTCCGGAACATGTTACGGTGGTTCCGAAACATGTTCCGGTGATCCCGGAACATGTTCCGCTGCTCCCCGAACCTGTTTTGGTGGTTCCAGAACATGTTCCCGTGGTCCCGGATCATGTTCTGGTGGTTCCGGAACATGTTCCGGTGGTTCCGGAACATGTTCGGGTGCTCCCGGAACATGTTCCGGTGATTCCACAACATGTTCCGGTGGTTACGGAACATGATCCAGTGCTCCCGGAACATGTTCCGGTGGTTCCGGAACATGTTCCGGTGCTTCCAGAACATGTTCTGGTGGTTCCGGAAGATGTTCCGGTGCTGCCGGAACATGTTCCGGTGGTGCCAGAAAATGTTCTGGTGGCTTCGGAACATGTTATGGTGCTTCCGGAACATGTTCCGGTGGTTCCGGAACATTGTCCGGTGCTTCCGAAACATGTTACGGTGGTTCCGGAACATGTTCTGGTGATCCCAGAACATGTTCCGCTGTTTCCCGAACCTGTCCCGGTGGTTCCGGAACATGTTCCGGTGCTTCCGGAACATGTTCCGGTGGCGGCAGAGGTGAGGGAGCCACTTTGCCCACTTGTGGGACATTTCTGATTTTGCCCTCCGCTCTGAAGCGGTGGGGATCCCCGATACGGCAGGGGTGAGGTAGCCACTTTGCCCAGTTGTGGGCCACTTCTGATTTTGCCCCCTACTCTGAAGCGGTGGGGATCCCCGATACGGCAGGGGTGAGGTAGCTGCTTTGCCCACTTGTGGGCCACTTGTGATTTTGCCCCCCGGTCTGAAGCGGTGGGGATCCCCCATATGGCAGGGGTGAGGTAGCCACTTTGCCCACTTGTGGGCCACATCTGATTTTGCCCCCCGCTCTGCAGCGGTGGGGATCCCCGATACGGCAGGGGTGAGGTAGCCACTTTGCCCAGTTGTGGGCCACTTCTGATTTTGCCCCCTACTCTGAAGCGGTGGGGATCCCCGATACGGCAGGGGTGAGGTAGCTGCTTTGCCCACTTGTGGGCCACTTGTGATTTTGCCCCCCGGTCTGAAGCGGTGGGGATCCCCGATACGGCGGGGGTGAGGTAGCCACTTTGCCCACTTGTGGGCCACTTCTGATTTTGCCCCCCGCTCTGCAGCGGTGGGGATCCTGGCTACGGCAGGGGTGAGGTAGCCACTTTGCCCACTTGTGATTTTGCCCCCCGCTCTGAAGCGGCGGGGATCCCCGATACGGCAGGGGTGAGGTAGCCACTTTGCCCACAGCAACACCCACAGATTGGGTCATCTGTGCACCATGTCTTGGAATCTCTTTACCAAGGCGGTGCAACGCTTTTGAAACCATGTGGTGCACCCCTTGTCTTGGACATCGAAGATGAATTTTTGGGGACCGCCCCGGACACGAAAGGACTGGAGGATAGCGATCCTACCGATGCTTGTTCCCTGGAATCTTGGCTGCGTTGTCATGGTTCAGACCGAAATCGAGCCTATGTCCCATGCGCCAACAGACACACCGTGCATATTACACAACTCTTCAATGAGTATTTCAACGGCAACCCTGAACATGCGTCAACCGATCGGCTGCGGCGCATGGCACAAACCGCCCAGTTTGGTCAAACCCCCACGAATGTAAACAATGTTGCATTGTCTAACAATTGCAATTTTGATGAGGACGCGGTCACAGTGGGTGCTATCTTTCTTGCACTTGTGACCTTCATATGGGGCTCGCACCGGACGTGTTCCGTGGGCACATTTAGTTTTTCATGGTGCACCGTTGACGGTGCACGGGTTTATGGTACCACGAAGGAGGCGCTTGCGACGGGACATGCCATCCCCGCAACGGGTCAATTTTTGCCTTTTGTCGCCATGACCAGTGATCCAACCTTGTTGCGGTGGACGGGGGGGTTTGGTCCGGAATGTGAGTTTCGGAATGGGCACGTGGTTTTTTTGGATGCCCAAATGGATGCCGATGGTCGTTGGCTGATTCCAGTGGGCACCCTGTCTGCCTTTATGAAAACTGCAAAGGTACCCAATTGTCCTCAGTTGCGTGCAGAGCCATACGCTGGTGTGGCACATACTAGCGTGCGGCCCTCAGAAGCAACAGAATTTTCTTTGTTTTGTGGAGTGGCCGTTGCTTTCGCAAGGATGCGTCATCATGTGGCAGTGCACCTGCAGAAAGGAGAGGTGGTGACGGACCCAAGGATGCATGGTGAGGCCGAACCCCGTGGTTTTTGTGGACGCACAACAGGCACGTGTACCACAAGTATTGTGGGCAAGAAAATCAGTAGCACATGCCCGTGTGTGGTCCCATTGAAGCTCGCAATGGCCACGCGCAAAAAACAAAACATGCCCTGTGAATGTCCTATTCCCGGGTGCAGTGCCACCCCGTGGGTTTTGAACATCAAAACTCACTTGGTTCGGTGCCATCCAACTGTGCCACCCAACACCGTTGATTTGACGGAATGGGTTGTAGTTGGGCAGGACGATGAGAAAAAAAAGGGGCGAGCCAAAAAAATGCCCATGGTGATGAAGCCCAAAATCACTTTAAAAGTGGCAAAGGCGGTGGACAACGAGAGTGCGTCCTTCTCCGAAGCCTCTCTTGGACGCTTCGATTGGGACTGGAAACTGGAGGAGGATGCAAGCTCTGTGGAATCTAGGTCTTCCGCAGATAATAATTCGTCTAGCGGTAACGAGAGTGCCGCAACTTCAGAGGATGGCAATGGCTCCTCTTCTTCCTCATCTTCTTCCTCTTCCACCTCTTCTTCCGCGGTGGAGGTTGTCCCGCAAAAGAAAGCCGTTCCTGGCAAGGGCACAAAGCGGCCCATCACCGCTACCAAGCCAAATGCGAAGAAACCTGCACGGTGAAGACGCCAGCGCGGAAGAAGTAGGCGGAGCTACATGCACACACACACACACACACACACACGTCACAAACGGATACCTCCCCCACTCCTACACCTCCTCGCTCTCCCTCTCCTTCCCTTGTAGTCGCATGCACACTAGGACTGGAAGGCCCACACCATGGCGCGGGGAGGGAGGCCTGGCCAGCCATAGCCTTAAGGGCCTCCCGAGTTGCGTCGGCCGACCAATATAGTCACACACACACACACCCCTTCTTTTAGGCCCTCCCCTTGACGCATTTCTCACCCCATGGTGTATTTCTAACCCCATGATGCATTCCGAACCCCATGACGGACCTTGATGCGGGTCAGCCCCCATGCTGCAATTCTAACCCCATGGTGTACTTCGAACCCCATGACCGCCTCGGAGACCGACAGTCCCGAGGTTTCTGGTACCCACGGCCGGAAATACCCAAGCCGATGAAACCCTACCATAGACGTTGATAGGGGCGGTGCAAATGGTCGTATCACACCTGGGCCGCATACCCAACTGTTCGGAGGTGCCCGACAACATGTTCTTCGTTGGGGGGGGGGGGGGGTTTGGGGGGCCGTGTCCGCGGACAATACCCCCGCACAGCCAAAAACCCCCCCCTTTTTTAAATTTGGCTTTGGGGGGGGGTTTTAAGCATGATATCCGATTTCCGAGAATATTCCGGAACATGTCCCGGTGGTTCCGGAATGTGTTCCGGTGCTCCCGGAGCATGTTCTGGTGCGTCCGGAACATGTTCCGGTGGTTCCGGAACATGTTCCGGTGCTCCCGGAACATGTTCCGCTGCTCCCCGAACGTGTTCCGGTGGTTCCGGAACATGTTCTGGTGCTCGTTGAACATGTTCCGGTGCCGCCGGAAAATGTTCCGGTGGTTTCAGAACATGTTGCGGTTGTTCCGGAACATGATCCGGTGGTCCCGAAACGTTTTCCGGTGCTCCTGGAACACCTTCCGGTGGTTCCGGAACATGTTCCGGTGGTGCCGGAACATGCCCCGGTGGTCCCGGTACATGTCCCGTCGGTTCCGGGAACATGTTCTGGTGGTTCCGGAACATCTTCCGGTGGTCCCGAATCATGTCCCAGTGCTGCCTGAACATGTTGCGGTGGTTCCGGAACACATTCTGATGCTCTGGGAACATCTTCCGGTGGTTCTGGAACATGTTCCGGAGGTTCCGCAACATGTTGCGGTGTTTCCAGAACATGTTCTGGTGGTTCTGGAAGATGTTCCGGTGCTGCTGGAACATGTTCCGGTACTGCCGAAACATGTTCCGGTGGTTCCGGAACATGTTCCGGTGGTTCCGGAACATGTTCCAATGGTTCCGGAACATGTTCCGGTGGTTCCGGAACATGTTCCGGTGATCCCGGAACATGTTCCCCTCCTCCCCGAACCTTGTTCCGGTGGTTCCGGAACATGTTCCGGTGCTCCCGGAACATGTTCCGGAACCACCGGAACATGTTCCGGAACCAGCCGAACATGCTCCCGGAACATGTTCTGGTGGTTCCGGAACATGTTCCGGTGGTTCCGCAACATGTTCCGGTGGTCCCGAAACATGTCCCGGTGCTGCCCGAACATGTTCCGCCGGTCATGGAAAATGTTCCGGTGGTTCTGGAACATGTTCCGGTGGTCCCGGAACATCTTCCGGTGCTGCCCTAACATGTTCCGGTGGTTCGGGAACATGTTCCGGTGCTCCCGAAACATCTTCCGGTGCTTCCGGAACATGTTCCGGAGGGTCCGCAACATGTTCTGGTGCTTCCAGAACATGTTCCGGTGGTTCCGGAAGATGTTCCGGTGCTACCGGAACATGTTCCGGAGCTGCCGGAACATGTTCCGGTGGTTCCGGAACATGTTCCGGTGGTTCCGGAACATGTTCTGGTGCTCCCCGAACCTTGTAACGGTGGTTCCGGAACATTTTCCGGTGGTTCCGGAACATGTTCCGGTGCTTCCGGGACATGTTCCGGTGGTTCATGAACATGTTCCGGAACCACCGGAACATGTTCCGGTGCTCCCGGAACATGTTCCGTTGCTCCCCGAACCTGTTCCGGTGCTTGGGGAACATGTTCCGGTGGTTCCGGAACATGTTCCGGTGGTTCGGAAACATGTCCCGGTGGTTCCGGAACATGTTCCGGTGGTTCTCGAACATGTTCCGGTGGTTCCGGAACATGTCCCGTTGCTTCCGGAACATGTTCTGGTGGTTCCGGAACATGTTCCGGTGGTCCCCGAACATGTTCCGGTGGTCCCGGAACATGTTCCGGTGCTCCCGGAACATGATCTGGCGGTTCCGGAACATGTTCCGGTGGTTACCGAAACATGTTCCGGTGGTTCCGGAACATGTTCCGGTGCTGCCGGAACATGTTCCGGTCGTTCCGGAACATGTTCCGGTCTTTCCGGAACATGTTCCGGTGGTTCCGGAACATGTTCGCGTGGTTCCCGAACATGTTCCGGTGCTCCCGGAACATGTTCCGGTGGTTGCGGAACATGTTCCCGCGGTTGCGGAACAAGTTGTGGTGCTGCCGGAACATGTTCCGGTGGTCCCGGAACATGTTCCGTTGCACCCCGAACCTGTTCCGGTGCTTGGGGAACATGTTCCGGTGGTTCCGGAACATGTTCCGGTGGTTCGGAAACATGTCCCGGTGGTTCCGGAACATGTTCCGGTGGTTCTGGAACATGTTCCGGTGGTTCCGGAACATGTCCCGTTGCTTCCGGAACATGTTCTGTTGGTTCCGGAACATGTTCCGGTGCTCCCCGAACATGTTCCGGTGGTCCCGGAACATGTTCCGGTGCTCCCGGAACATGATCTGGCGGTTCCGGAACATGACCTGGTGGTTCCGGAACATGTTCCGGTGGTTACCGAAACATGTTCCGGTGGTTCCGGAACATGTTCCGGTGGTTCCGGAACATGTCCCGTTGCTTCCGGAACATGTTCTGGTGGTTCCGGAACATGTTCCGGTGCTCCCGGAACATGTTCCGCTGCTCCCCGAACCTGTTTCGGTGCTTGGGAAACATGTTCCGGTGGTTCCGGAACATGTTCCGGTGGTTCGGAAACATGTCCCGGTGGTTCCGGAACATGTTCCGGTGGTTCTGGAACATGTTCCGGTGGTTCCGGAACATGTCCCGTTGCTTCCGGAACATGTTCTGGTGGTTCCGGAACATGTTCCGGTGCTCCCCGAACATGTTCCGGTGGTCTCGGAACATGTTCCGGTGCTCCCGGAACATGATCTGGCGGTTCCGGAACATGATCTGGTGGTTCCGGAACATGTTCCGGTGGTTACCGAAACATGTTCCGGTGGTTCCGGAACATGTTCCGGTGCTGGTGGAACATGTTCCGCTGCTCCCCGAACGTGTTCCAGTGGTTCCGGATCATGCTTCCGGAACATGTTCCGGTGGCTCCGGAACATGTTCCTGTGGTTCCGGAACATGTTCCAATGGTTCCGGAACATGTTCCGGTGGTTCCGGAACATGTTCCGGTGATCCCGGAACATGTTCCGGTCCTCCCCGAACCTTGTTCCGCTGGTTCCGGAACATGTTTCGGTGCTCCCGGAACATGTTCCGGAACCACCGGAACATGTCTCGGAACCACCCGAACATGCTCCCGCAACATGTTCCGGTGGTTCCGCAACATGTTCCGGTGGTCCCGAAACATGTCCCGGTGCTGCCCGAACATGTTCCGCCGGTCATGGAAAATGTTCCGGTGGTTCTGGAACATGTTCCGGTGGTCCCGAATCATGTCCCGGTGCTGCCCCAACATGTTCCGGTGGTTCGGGAACATGTTCCGGTGCTCCCGGAACATCTTCCGGTGGTTCCGGAACATGTTCCGGAGGGTCCGCAACATGTTCTGGTGCTTCCAGAACATGTTCCGGTGGTTCCGGAAGATGTTCCGGAGCTGCCGGAACATGTTCCGGTGGTTCCGGAACATGTTCCGGTGGTTCCGGAACATGTTCTGGTGCTCCCCGAACCTTGTAACGGTGGTTCCGGAACATTTTCCGCCGGTTCCGGAACATGTTCCGGTGCTTCCCGGACATGTTCCGGTGGTTCATGAACATGTTCCGGAACCACCGGAACATGTTCCGGTGCTCCCGGAACATGTTCCGTTGCTCCCCGAACCTGTTCCGGTGCTTGGGGAACATGTTCCGGTGGTTCCGGAACATGTTCCGGTGGTTCGGAAACATGTCCCGGTGGTTCCGGAACATGTTCCGGTGGTTCTGGAACATGTTCCGGTGGTTCCGGAACATGTCCCGTTGCTTCCGGAACATGTTCTGGTGGTTCCGGAACATGTTCCGGTGCTCCCCGAACATGTTCCGGTGGTCCCGGAACATGTTCCGGTGCTCCCGGAACATTATCTGGCGGTTCCGGAACATGTTCCGGTGGTTACCGAAACATGTTCCGGTGGTTCCGGAACATGTTCCGGTGCTGCCGGAACATGTTCCGGTCGTTCCGGAACATGTTCCGGTCTTTCCGGAACATGTTCCGGTGGTTCCGGAACATGTTCGCGTGGTTCCCGAACATGTTCCGGTGCTCCCGGAACATGTTCCGGTGGTTGCGGAACATGTTCCCGCGGTTGCGGAACAAGTTGTGGTGCTGCCGGAACATGTTCCGGTGGTCCCGGAACATGTTCCGTTGCTCCCCGAACCTGTTCCGGTGCTTGGGGAACATGTTCCGGTGGTTCCGGAACATGTTCCGGTGGTTCGGAAACATGTCCCGGTGGTTCCGGAACATGTTCTGGTGGTTCCAGGAACATGTTCCGGCGCTTCCGGAACATGTTGCGGTGGTTCCGGAACATGTTCCGGTGGTTCCGGAACATGTTGCGGTGGTTCCAGAACATGTTCCGGTGATCCCGGAACATGTTCCGGTGGTTCTGGAACATGTTCCGGTGGTTCCGCAACATGTCCCGTTGCTTCCGGAACATGTTCTGGTGGTTCCGGAACATGTTCCGGTGCTCCCCGAACATGTTCCGGTGGTCCCGGAACATGTTCCGGTGCTCCCGGAACATGATCTGGCGGTTCCGGAACATGATCTGGTGGTTCCGGAACATGTTCCGGTGTTACCGAAACATGTTCCGGTGGTTCCGGAACATGTTCCGGTGGTTCCGGAACACGTTCGTGTGGTTCCGGAACGTGTTCCGGTGGTTCCGGAACATGTTCCGGTGGTTGCGGAACATGTTCCGGTGGTTCCGGAACATGTTCCCGTGGTTCCGGAACATGTTACGCTTGTTCCGGAACATGTTCCGGTGCCCCCCGAACATGTTCCGGTCGTTTCGGAACATGCTCCGGTTGTTCCGGAACATGTTCCGGTGGTCCCGGAACATGTTCCGGTGGTCCCGGAAAATGTTCCGGTGGCTCCGGATAATGTTCCGGTGGTCCCGGAACCTCTTCTGGTGGCTCCGGAACATGTTCCGCTGGTTCCGGAACATGTTCCGGTGGTTCCGGAACATGTTCTGGTGGTTCCGGAACATGTTTCCGTGGCTCCGGAACATGTACCGGTGCTGCCGGAACATGTTCCGGTGCCCCCCGAACATATTCCGGTCGTTTCGGAACATGTTCCGGTCGTTTCGGAACATGTTCCGGTGGTCCCGGTACATGTTCCCGTGGTTCCGGAACATGTTCCGGTGTTCCCGGAACATGTTCCGGTGGTTGCGGAACATGTTCCCGCGGTTGCGGAACATGTTCCGGTGCTGCCGGAACATGTTACGGTGGTTTCCGGGACATGTTCCGGTGGTTCCGGAACACGCTCCGGTGCTCCAGGAACATGTTCCGGTGGTTCCGGACCATGCTTCCGGAACATGTTCCGTTGGCTCCGGAACATGTTCCCGTGCTGCCGAAACATGTTCCGGTGGTTCCGGAGCATGTTCCGGTGGTTCCGGAACATGCTCCGGAACCACCGGAACATGTTCAGGTGGTTCCGGATCATGTTCCGGTGGTTCCGGAACATGTTCCGGTGCTCCCGGAACATGTTCCGGTGGTTCCGGAACATGGTCCGGTGCTCCCGGAACATGTTCCGGTGTGTTCCGGAACATGATCCGGTGGTTCCAGAACATGCTCCGGTGCTCCCGGAACATGTTCCGCTGGTCTGCGAACATGTTCCGGTGGTTCCGGAACATGATCCGTTGGTTCCAGAACATGTTCCGGTGGTTCCGGAACATGTTCCACTGGTTCCGGAACATGTTCCGGTGGTCCCGGAACATTTTTTGGTGGTTGCGGAACATGATCCGGTGGTCCCGGAACGTTTTCCGGTGGTTCCGCAACATGTTCCTCTGGTTCCAGAACATGTTCCGGTGGTTCCGGAACATGTTCCGGTGCTTCCGGAACACGTTCGTGTGGTTCCGGAACATGTTCCCGTGTTGCCGGAACATGTTCCGGTGGTTCCGGAACATGTTCCCGTGCTGCCAGAACATGTTTTGGTGGTTCTGGAACATGTTCCGGTGGTTCCAGAACGTGTTCCGTTGCTCCCGGAACATGTTCCGGTGGTTGCGGAACATGTTCCGGTGGTTCCGGAACATGTTCCCGTGGTTCCGGAACATGTTACGCTTGTTCCGGAACATGTTCCGGTGCCCCCCGAACATGTTCCGGTCGTTGCGGAACATGCTCCGGTTGTTCCGGAACATGTTCCGGTGGTCCCGGAACATGTTCCGGTGGCTCCGGAACATGTTCCGGTGGTCCCGGAACCTCTTCCGGTGGCTCCGGAACATGTTCCGCTGGTTCCGGAACATGTTCCGGGAGTTCCGGAACATGTTCTGGTGGTTCCGGAACATGTTTCCGTGGCTCCGGAACATGTACCGGTGCTGCCGGAACATGTTCCGGTGCCCCCCGAACATATTCCGGTCGTTTCGGAACATGTTCCGGTGGTTCCGGAACATGTTCTGGTGGTCCCTGAACATGTTCCGGTGGTTCCGGAACATGTTCCCCTGCTGCCGGAAGATGTTCCGGTGGTTCCGGAACATGTTCCGGTGGTCCCGGTACATGTTCCGGTGGTTCCGGAACATGTTCCGGTGTTCCCGGAACATGTTCCGGTGGTTGCGGAACATGTTCCCGCGGTTGCGGAACATGTTACGGTGGTTTCCGGGACATGTTCCGGTGGTTCCGGAACACGCTCCGGTGCTCCAGGAACATGTTCCGGTGGTTCCGGACCATGCTTCCGGAACATGTTCCGTTGGCTCCGGAACATGTTCCCGTGCTGCCGAAACATGTTCCGGTGGTTCCGGAGCATGTTCCGGTGGTTCCGGAACATGCTCCGGAACCACCGGAACATGTTCAGGTGGTTCCGGATCATGTTCCGGTGGTTCCGGAACATGTTCCGGTGCTCCCGGAACATGTTCCGGTGGTTCCGGAACATGGTCAAGCCATGCGTGTTGAAGTGGATTGCACGACTGTTCTGCAAACCCCCGGATAATCAACGGACATACCCCAAGCACCCACATAAAAACATATTGAAATGTGGTCTCCGTTTTAGGCGCCCCCGGAACTCCCCCTATTTGCCATCTCACTAAATCTTTTCCTCAATTGCTTGTTTCACCTTTTCTCCCTTTTGCAACCAAAAAGTCATCATGGCTTCTCGGATGATATTTTGTGCCATCGAAAAACCCCAAATACCCGCCGTCAAACCTTGTCGGACAGTTCAAATCCCACCCATTGACTGATTGAAAAAGCTGGGCGGTTGTGGATGCCTCAACTTAAAATTAACCCTTTTTTATTCTACAACTGTGTGTCAAGCAGGGGGGGGGGAATAAGAGTTCTTCATCTTGAAGCTTTCACCGAACATGCAAAGCACAGAGCAAGATTGCACATTCATGGTACCGATGGCCAAACGATAGGGGTCAACATCCTGTTTCAAAAGCTCCAAGATACCAGCCCGCTGTTTGCGGATAATCGTGGGGCAATCATCACATTCAGCTTGATTGGTGCCACAAACATGACCTCCAACTGCGGTGTATGTCCAAAAAATGGGACAAATAATATCCTCAACAACTGTAAGGGGCCTGCCCCCTTCCATCAAACAGAGATCCCCAGGGAAAACAAATTGGCTAAATCCAGGAACCCAACTAATTGGCAGAAGAAATGGGCGAAACTTGGCCACTGATTTGGGGCAGCAGGGGCTTGCCATTGCAGTTGCACCATGGTGGTGCACACATTCTCAATCAACAGAGAAATATCTGAAACCTCAAACCAGCTTTCACAAAAAAACAACCATACTTTGGACCCTAACGAACAAACATGAGACACAAAAGCAGTAAGACCAGACTGCAAAACTGTGGCAGGCTGCTGGAGTGTTGCGGATATTCTCTTGCAGAATTACACCTTTGACTCCCAGATCTTTCTGCATGCTGTTCACCATCCAGTGGATTCAGTACTAATTTATGATCAGAATATTTTCTGGTGAACTTGATTGAGGCACAAACATGGGGGTGATGAGGTGCACCAAATTTGGAAATGCAGATTCCAGATTGGCAAAATGCGCCACCTCCTGCCATGCAACACTGTGATGTAATGCTTTTCCATGGTGTGGCAGCAGGGATGCAGAAAACCCCATGCTGACATCCAGGGTCAGTCTGTGGTGGACCTCCCCCCAAAAAGGCATGTTAGTCTTTCTGGGGTGTCTCGCCTAACAAAGTCCGAAACCTGAAATCAGGCAATTTGCAACTCAGTGCCTGAATGACACGGAACGTGTCATTCTGAGGTTGCAGTTTTGCTTTGCATGTAATTCTACAGTGCAATGACAACCCCCAAGCCATTGAACAGATGTTGACCAAACAAAAAAGGCAAATGTTTTGTACAACACAAGCAGCACCAAACAACAGATCCTGCTGCCTGACAGCACAGCAGCGCCTCTCACACGTGGCCTGGATAAAGAGGGTCACTGCAGGTATCACACAGCTCCTCCACGCAATCAACTCTGCAGGGGTTTGCTTTTCAAATGTAGCATACAGGTTAGCCTAAGCCTTTGTTTTGCTTCCACCCCCACAGGCCAGCATGCACTGCTGCAATACAGCTGATTCATCCAACAGCCATGCACTGCCTCACCTGGCAGCGTAATAGCAGAAAAGCTGCAAGCAGCGGTCAAAACATAAGTTTCTGGCGAAACGTCAGGTTTCGTCACAGTTAGTCGACCTTTTATGCTGTTTCATTTGTATACAATGACTGTCCTCCGAGGAACCTCGCAGTGTGTGCAGTGATTGTGTTCTTTTCGGCGTGGAACCGCCAGCATCAAAAGGGGGGGCTCAGAGCCCAAGCACAGCACCCTCCTGCTGCCCCTGCGCCATCGCACTGCTCCAGAACATGGCATCCTGCAGCTGGAGTGCAGCACCGCACTGTGCTACAAGCCCGAGGCACACCACCCTGCAACCGTGTGTTGTGCAATGGGGCTGCTGCCGGGTGCTGTGCGCCAGGCACCAGGCCCCAGAGCTCAGCACCCCGCCGCTCCCCGTGCGCACAGCTCCCTACCATTGCCCTGGGAGTGGATGACCCACACTTGGTATGCTCTTGCCTGGAGAGAGGGCAGAGTGCATGCCCTTTTGCGCCCCTTCCCCTGCACGAGGGCGGCGCGAACCACAACCGCCCATTCTGCTCCTGCCCGGTCCTTTTGCGCAACATAACACAGACCAATGGGCAAGCCTCCACTCCAGCCACGTAGGGACAGGGGTTTCGAGGCGGGTGTGGTCCCCTGAGAGCGCCCATGCTTCCCAGCCCACCGGCAAGAATGCACAGTGTGCGGCAGCCCCAGGGGGGCGGGGGGGGGGTGAGACTGAACTAAGGTGAGCTAAGCGAAGGTGGTGGTTGATCCTCTGGTAGATGCACCCTGTTTACCACCGCGTCAGACCAAGGTCTACTAGATTGCAACCACTCAAAGGCAACGCCCAGGGGTGGGTGCGAGGGCAACGTAAATTAGTGCAAGTTCCGGGTGGAAGCACTGGGTGGAGTTTTCAGACATGAATTGACATTGCTTGTCCCAAGCCACTGGGGGGAAGGACTTTCAACAGGTGCGAGTGGGACAGCAGTCCCTCTGCCCACTAGTGCTGCCTCTGCCCCTTGGTGTCCACCGGTGCTGGCGTCGGCATGAGTCACATTGTGGGGGGGCACCAGAACGTGGCAGTCATCGGCTGACCCGTCAGCGTGCGTGCCTGTGTGCGGCGCCCCGATGGTGCCTGGGGGCTCGGCTGACTGCAACTGCTTGCTGCCTGGCCGGGGGACACTCGCAGCTGGAAGGGCGAATCTGCACTGGCCCCCTCTGAGGATCCCCCCCCCAAAAAAAACACACGCATGCACAGCAAACCAAGTTACAGCCGCCCAATTACCCTCACAGGACACGCACCACATCCTCCCGACACTCGGACACACCCTCCGCCGCACTTCCGCGCGGCTCGGATTGCGGCAGCATCATTGACAGGCAGCCCACACCATCCGCACTCAGTTCACTGCGTGAGCCCGGGAGCAAGAGAGATTCTGGTCCTGGGTCTGCTATGTGCCAGACCTGTGGCCCTGCGCCATCGAGTCAACGCCGGGGCCCTCACGTCAGGGGGTCGTCCTGCAGCAGTCTCCATGTGCGGACGCCCAGAGTCTCCTCACCCCAGCCCCTGCATGCAGTAGTTGCATGACGACGGTGCAAACAACGCTGTGGTCCATATTGCGTAGCAGCCGTTCCCACGGCCCAAGGCCCAATGTCTTCGTTCAAAGCGCCAGTGCACAGATACCCAGATCAGCGCGAGGGGGCGGGCGGCAGAGCGCACCTCACAAAAATCAAACATTCTGCAACACGCACGAAAACTGAGCCATGTATTCATACGAAGGCGAACCCCGTTTGCAAGCAAACGGGAGGTGCCCGCTGACATAGGCCCAGGACCAGACCGCAGGTAGTACCTGCGCACATCCACACCCGCACCGGCATCTATCCCCACCAGTTCCTGCCCACACAGGCCCCCATCAGCCGTCTACAGCAGCTCCTACAGTAGCTCCACCAACGGTTCAGCCAGCGGCCCGTCACCATCGCGCCCACAAGAGACTCCGCCTGCCCGCTCCGCCTCATGTCGCATCCGCACTCGCCGCAGGGCCCCGCGGGCCTCACACGGGGGCGGGGCCCTCGCAGTACAAGTACCGCAGCAGCGCCGCGACCACCGTGGCACTGAGGGAGTTCCCGAGCAGACTGTACCGGGGCCGCGGTCCCACGTCCGCCGGGAATCGGAACTCCGGGGGGAAGCCGTGCAGCCGGGCGATCTCTTGGGGCGCGAGGTACCGCAGCCCCAGGCCCGGCAGGTCCTCGGGGCCGATCGGCGCCGCCCGGCCGCCCCCTGTCTGCAGGAGAGAGCCGGTGCCCTGGAGGAAGCGGCCGTATGCCTTCGTGATGCAGCAGCAGGAGCGGCTGCCGGGCTGTACAATGTCCGCCGCCATCCCGGAGGACCGCAGGAGCGCCTCGGGCACTTGGTACTCGGTGCTGGAGACCGTGGGGTCGAGGTAGTCCTACGAGAGAGGACAGTGGGGCGGGCTGACCGACCCCGGCAGCGCTGGCGCCTAGCCCGAGTTAGGGCCATTTTAGACGCCCGACCGGCCACCGCCGGGCGGAGTTTTCAAGCCGAAAACGGCCCAAAACGGCAATAAATCGCGATTTCCCGGGGCTACGTGCATTTTTGGCAAAATTTGTCCAGGGGACTAAATCGAAGAGCATGAAATGCGCCACATGCGGGAGGCGCGGTGGCGCGCGCGTGTGGCTCAGTCTCAGGCCATCAACTGCACCAACCCTTTTTTGTGATACGGGGGGAGGGGGGGGGGGGGTGAAACCTTGGAGGAGGCAGGCACTTTTTCAGGGCAGGCACTGCTTTTGTCCTACCCCTACCCTAAGGGGGGGGGGGGGTCCAGTCAAGGAGGCAGGCACCCACTCACCGCCTTGTCCACCTCTAACAACATCCAGCTCAGGGGTGGGATAGATAATTCAGTTTGAAACTTTTACCCCATAAAATCTCCGCCTCGCCCAGCCTGTTGCATTAATATACCCTAGCGTCCCGTATTTGAACCCAGGACCCCTGCGTTCCAAATGTAGTATAGCACCGCTAGGGTAGTGACCAGATCTGGCAACCCGCTGCTCAGGGGCGAAATGAATATTTTGGTTACAAATATTTTCCCCAAAAAATCCCAACCCACTCTTGGCCTACCCCCACCGGAGGGGGGGGGGGAGGGTGATTCCGCTGAGGGCACCCAGAATTTCAAAAAAGGCAGGCAGGCACCCCCCCCCCCCTGGGGGAGGGTATCCAAGCCACTAAAAAAAAGGGCTTGAACTGCACACAGCCCGGCACTATGTACTGCCCACGCATGCTCAGCCCTTCCCCGTTCATGACACAGAGTGCATTGCATTATGCCGCAGAATCCAGCCCCATACAGTGCGCCATCCCCACCCCAACCCAGTCCACAGCACCACATGCGGAACCTGCAGCGGGCTGCACGATGCCTCAAACTGCGTGCTGTCCATCTCCTGCTCACAGCTGCCCATGCACATGTCAGTCATCGGGACGGCGTACAGCAACTGCCCATTGAACTCCGCATGGGCAAAGCGCAGGGGAGCACGTTTGGCAAGAAGGAAGTAGCGGCGCCGCTGAGAGGGAGAGAGGGAGAGACGGAGGGAGGGAGGGAGGGAGGGATGGCAGGGAGTACATATCTGAGTCCTAGAGTGACTCCTCGGGTCTGGACACCAACTCCCCCCCCCCATCCATTGGCCGGAGGCCCCGGGGGGGGGGGGGGTCTGGGAGGGGCTTTTCCCTGGGGGGAAGGGGGGGGGAGGCACCTCCAAACAGTTGGGCATGCGACCCAGGTGTGTTCTAACAGTTCGCACCACCCCTTGCCCCAATGGAGGGTAGGGTAGCATTGGCTTGGGTATTCCCAGCCACACTGGAACCTTGGGGGGGGGAGGGCTCCTGAGGCGGTCATGGGATTACAGTTACACGACGGCACCCTTAACCCCGACTCAAGGGGCCACGCCGAAGCGTGGGAGCCAATAAGGAAAGAAAGAATGCGCCAAGTAACCACCGGCGTTCGAAGAGCCCAAGAGTGCATATTTGGAGTCCCCTGGAAATTCAGCGCACATCGAGTGCACAAACACACGTGGTTCTGGTGCTTGTGGACCATCCTCCTTACACCGGTACCTTTGACAACTGACTGTTGGCCGGAGGCCCCGGGGTGGGTAGGTGGGGGGGGGGGGTGGTCAGCGTCCTAGGACCCCAGAGTTCCCCCCCCCCCCCGACCCACCCCAGGATCTGAATTGAGCCCAGCTCAGCACTGTGCACCGTGCTCAGCCACGAACAGTCCTGTACGCAACCTCTCCGGAGCCCTGTCAAGAAAGGTGGTGCTTATACAGGACCACCCACGTAGTCAGACAGTACGGGGACTCAGACATCTGGTGGGGGGGCACAGGGAATGGAGAAGTGGGGTTGGCACTCAATGGACGGAGGACGGTGGCAATGTGGCGGCGGGACGGACATACACCACCAAATATGGGCGCATGGACACCAACGACGCAGAAATGGGGGGGGGGTGACAACCGTGGGTATCCCTGAGGCTCACCCCAACCACCGGGTGTTACTGCAGGTCCGCTGGAGGTTGCTGCAGGTTGGCTGGGCCCTGCCACAGTCTGAGGGTTTGTCTGGTCTCCCCTGGATTTTGGGGGAAAGTGCAGGTACCCCCGGTTGTCAGCTCTTTTGGGTGGGTGGGCGGGTTGCTGAGCGTGGCTATTTGTGCTGAGTGGCGTGGCGTCCCTCTGCCCTACAGCTCAAGGGCGTTCATTCTTTGCAGGTGTCTGTATGTCTATGGGCCACGTTGGCCATCGACCAAGCTCTGTGAACCCCAAGGTATATGGGTGGGTGGATGGGTGGGTCCGAGGAAGGTAAAGGTAAAGGTAAAGTGCTCGGGCGCTCTCCGAACTCCAGCGTATCCGTGATCCCTACCTGTCCCTCGCAGCATCCCTTCCGGCTCGCGGGGTCGCAGACACCCTAGCGCCTAGGACACTGCGTTCCGACCTCACCGGGATTCGAACCGAGCACCTCTAGTTCAGGCGTCACGTGCATGACCGCTGAACTACGCGACCTTCTCGGGTCCGAGGAAGGGAGGGAGGGAGGGAGGGTGGGTGGGTGAGCCAAAATCCCAAAGAGGCCAATCCCCCCCACCCCCCCTGCACCCAGTATCACTGAGCAATGGACAGCCTTGGGGTGATGGTGTTCGCAAGGTGGTGCACCCGAATGCCTGGTACACAGCGCTGCTGCTCAGGGATTGGCTACACCTCACGATACAATGCCTACAAGACCCAGGATGGGGCAAGCCCATGGTGCACACTCAACATTGGAACCGCAGGCGGCAGTGAGCCTGCATCAAACACCTGCACTGGAAGGAGTCGGTTTCACAAGTTGCTTGTTCAAATTTTCAAGCAATGGTCTGACCCCGAGGCTGTCCATCATGACCAAACCGGAGGCCCTTCCCCAGCGGCAGCCATCAGGCCAGGCCACACGGGCACACGGGCGGTACCTGATAGGGCACCCCAAACTGTTTGGGGGTGAGAATGAACTCCTGCACGGCGTACCGCATCACCCGCAGGACCGCGAGGAGGCGGGCCCGCGTGGCCGACGCCTCGAAGCCCACGACGTTCTCCACCACCAAATACGTCGGGGCGGCCTCGCCCATGTCCCCCAGCAGGTCCACGAAGTGGAGGAAGCTGCGCGCGCGCGGGTCGTCCACGTCCTGAAATGCAGGGCAGCCTTGTGCCGGACTTGATGCGGCGCGCAGACCGAAAGGGGATAGAGGCCCCTTGGGCGGAGAGCCGTATGGCTACACAGGACGCCACAAGACCGGGGGGGGGGGGGGGGAGGGACTTGCTTGAGCGGGGGGGGGGGGAGGGGGGGCAAGGGACCCCCTGTCGGAATGAAGATTAAAGCAAGCCTCTTGGGGGGGGGGGGGCACAATGGGTCGGGTTTGCTTCACTGCAATTAGCCCCAACCGCACCACAGATGGGGGGGGGGGGGCAGTTTGGGGGTGTTCAGCCGGGGTGTGTGTGGGGGGGGGGGGGTCGGCCGTGGGCCTCAATAGGTCAGGTGTGGACCCGCCACTTAGCTCCAGCCGCGCCTGCCTCACGACCTTCATTGCCATCTCAGTTCCTTGATTGTGCGTGTCACTCGGACAGTGCGTTGCAGTTCTATTCCCTCCCCTCCGCCCTGAATGGGGCTTACCCCATTCTCTTACCCCATTCAGGGTCGGCCGTGGGGGGGGGGGGTCCCAAGGTGGGGGGGGCCTGCGCACGACCCACTACTATCACATGCATACCTCCAGGATCTTCATTTTGCAACAAACGACATTTGTATAGCGCCTCGTCTTGCTAATCTGGCGCTCAAAAGATGGATGGTTTGATGAAAGGGAAGCATGCACAAAAAAAACTTCAGCGCTGTGGCCCCGACACCACTATCTCGGGGGGAGGGGGGGACGGGGGAGGGGGAGGACCGGGGAGGATGCGGGGAAGACCGGGGAGGATGCGGGGAGGATCGGGGAGGATGCGGGGAGGACCGGGGAGGATGCGGGGAGGGTCGGGGAGGATGCGGGGATTGGCCTGTTCGCGACCACCACATGAGCACAGCACATGCAAAGTTGTTGTGCAGAAATGATTGTTGCCGGATCTGGCCCTTGAGGGCGTTGGCATGCCCAGCAAACGTGGGCACGCATCACAACGAGTGCCCTCAGGGAAGACCAGAGGGGTCGATGCTCGCAATTATGCCCACGGAGGGGCAGCCGGAGCGTGCGCCGGGCGCGCTGGGCACAGTTTCGCACTATTTCCCCCCAGTTGTCCTCCCTTTTCCCCATTTTTTGTCCCCGTGTTGGGGACCCCCGAAAAGGCAGGCGTGATGTAGCCGTTGCCCACACCTGGGCACCCGAGACGGCTGGGGTTAGGCAGCCTGGGCTGGAGAAGGGAGTGATGTTTGGGGGCAAAGCGTTGAGATAGGTGGCTGGAACATGGATCTGGATGCTGGGGCAGGGGAAATGGGGGCAGTGGCCTCAATTGTTCTTGTTGTCCCTCAACATGCATCCTTACTCGGGACCGTCGCCTTGCCATGGCATAGGTCCCGCTTGTCTTGATCACACGAGTGCTGGCCTGACAGCCTTTGTACGCTGTTAGACAGGTCAACGGACCCATCCCACCCCATATGAGAAGAGGCGCCGTCCGTGTCCCGCCTGGCGTGCCAACGTACTCCCCTCCGGCCTCCATCAGGACCACACGTGACACGCAGTGCAGTACAAATGAACTGCCGGAGGGAACCCAAACGTGAGTACAACGACGCCCGTCACCCTCCGGCCTCTCCCCGGGAAACGCTGACCAGTGCAGTGCCCGAAAGGCGGCACGGCCGCAACACGACTTGCCCCATGGAGCCGTGAGGCACCCCCTGCCTGACGCCCAGTCTTGATGATCCCGTTTTCGCCCCTTGCCCCTCCGTCTGCAGGTTGTGCCACGTCCATACGGTGCTCTGCCCCCTCGGAGTCCTCGCTGCTTCCCCCCCCCCCCCGCACCCCAACCCTCACCCGTCCCCTGCCGGTGGCATACTGAACTTGGACCCCATCCCCAAGCTGGACAATCGTCGTACCCAGGGCCCTGGGTGGGATGCGAGGGTGCCATACCGGGGGGGGGGGGGATGGGGGGGGGGGGATCAATGGTCGGTCACGATCGACTGAATGCCCCCGCCATTTACACTTTCAGCCATCGGTTCGTTGGTTCTCGCACAGCAGTTTGTGTCCCCTGCTTAGCTGGGGTGCTCCACTATCGAATGTACGACCATATGTACAGGCGTATATGGTAAGCTGGGCGGGATCACAGTGGGTGCTGCAAGCCGCGCTATTTAACAGATTGGGGGGGGGGGGGGGCTCCTCTAAAATTTTCACCTCCCAGCAAGGCTCAGTACGTGTGCTGCGTGTGCAGAGGGGTGGGGTACCTTCTGCAGGCCCTGCCGTGTGTATGGCTGACAGGGCGGCGCCATGAGAAATGTGTCACATCCGAAGGAGGCCAACTCCTTTGCAGACACGGTCTCGAGGTTCTTGGCACAGACCTTCCCGCCGAAGTTGTGCTCGTACGTCCGATTCGCCACGGTGTTGATGTCGAAGGCCCGTACCACGGCCGCCGCGTGGCCGCACTGCTGCAGCGCATAGTGCATGCCCCCGATGCCGCTGTAGAATTCCAGCACTCGCTTGGGACTTGGGGCCGGCGCGGGGGCTGGGGCTGGAGCACAGGGGGCCCCGGAAGCCCCGTGGGCATGGCCATGGGGACCGGAGGGTGGACTCACGTTGGAGGGGCTGCCGGGCATGTCAGGGGGCTGGCAAGTCTCGGGGCCTCGCACCGACGGCCTCTGCAGACCTGAGGTCTCCATCCGCGGATTGGGCACTGTCCCGAGGCTGACTGGCCCTCAGCACTGCTGGACCACCCAACCAAAGGCAATGCCATCAACAACTCCGGGATGGTCCGCCATGGAACACACCACGACCTGCTGTCGTCTTTGGCACTCTGTACAAGACGTAGCAATTGCTCAATCGCTGAACAGCTCCAGTTTTCTCATGCATACCCTCCCCCCGTCAAGTAGGCACAAGGAGCAAAACACAAGAACACGGCGCCCCACCATTCAAACTGCAGTCTTGACCGCCACTGGCCAAACGCCTGCATGTAATGGCTATGCTGCATTATTGTTGCACCCCTGCATCATCGGCTTGCTTGTGCAAATGTTTGCCTCGTTGGCATCCCCTGCTGAAGAGGGACGAATCGACGTACCACGGCATGTCGTTTTTGCTGTTTTGCTTAGGTTGTGTCAACGGACGTCAGTGATGTTGGGCTTTTGAACAAACGAGGTTTATTGGACTAAGTTGGATATTTTAATGAAAAAGCCAGCATTCCATGCCTTGGTGGCATCACCCAAGCTTGCCACAGCTTAGAATAAAGAATACTACTCCATGCAGAAGAAGGAAAAAAGCGGGTCGAAACGGCCTGGGAATTGACGGGGGATTAACCCAAAAAGTACGTCAAAACGGCCTGGGGATTAACGGGGGATTTGCCCAAAAAGTGGGTCAAAATGGCCTGAGGATTAACGGGGGATTAACTCCATGAAGCTGAGATGTCCCGCCTTGGAACCCATTGAAGTGTGCTGATACAGGCCTGAATCTAGGTTCAATATTGCGAATCACAATCTGAAGAGCTGTAGAAGTTGCTTACCATTGTTGGCGACTATTTTTGGGTGATCCACAGAAACAGTGCTGTCGAAATACCAAGAATGTTCAACAGTGTTCTTGCCTGGAAGTTGGAAAATCAAGGTACAATTAGGGTGCATTTGCATATGATTCATCAGTGCCACGCCTCTGTTTTGAGGACACAATGTGCAAACCCTCCCAAGTTGCCAGGCAAATTATTCACAACTCATCTTTCCATTCACACCTATTTGCTGACTCGTTCGTTTGCAATCTAAAAGTGCCCAATTATGAGCACTTTCTCAACTGACAACACGACATCAATTATCGACGGGCGACCCAAAACAAAACCCCGACAGATCTGGACACTTTATTCCACTCGTTCCTCACCACGCCACCCTCAGCCTGAGCACTGTCCTGAGATCAATGACGCAACACCGACGAGTCTGAAGTGGGTAACAAGCGTTCCGATGGATCTAGGTAAAACGTTGCGGATTACAGTTCCGGGTTAGAAAATTGGATGGCATAAATATCTGACAAGTTCATGTGCTTGGGCATCTCTGTAAAGGGCCCGTACAGCTATCAGACCATGCCATAAAAGATCTCTGCAAGTCCCATACAAAGCTCATACAAAGCTCATACAAGGCCCATACCCATATAACTCCGATCCGACTCTGATACGAATGCGGCAGAACTCCCCCGCCCCCCCCGCATTACAACTGCCATTCGCAGCCAGCCAGCTCCCTTACAGCCCCCCCCCCCCCCCCACTTCCATCCGTTGCCGTTGGATCAAACACCCGTAAAACTCGCCAATGGCTCCCATGAAGCAGTGGAATGTCTGTTGGCCATATCCCTGAGGACCTGCTGGTATCACTTGTCATCCGAGTCCTGGTGATCTGGTTGGATGGAGTTAGAGGCCCTGATTCCGTCCCCCAAACGGCACCTCAGCCCCCCCCAGGGCGGGGCAGAGGGTCAGGAACAGAGTCAAGTGAACAGATGTGCCGAGGGGTAAAAGGGGGGGGGGGCTAATTGCTGGTGGCGGTTGCTGGCGGTTGGAGGGTCAGCGACGGCAGTTTTGGGGGGCAACCGACAGCCACTGGAGCGAAATGACGCCTGTTGTTGGGAGAAAGGGGGGGGGGGGGGCATTGGTACGGGAGTGTGTCCACAGCCAGTCTTGATGGCACCTGAAGCACCGACTATGGCAGACCTATCAGGGGGTCTTGGGCCCCGCGCTGGACTCGGGGTCTACAGACCGCTGCTGACCCTGGGCGACCCAGACGGACTGAGACCCAACACATGCACATGTACCCGACGTGTGCTCACTCACTCACACACACACACACACACACTCTCTCTCTCTCTCTCTCTCTCTCTCTCACACACAACGATGTCAATTCGTGGTCCTGACCAGGCAACGCGGCCATACGCAAAGCAGCCGGTGGAGTCTCTGCGCTCACCCGCAGGCACTGGCCGCGGGCGCAGGGCCCGGGACGTGCCACGATATCAGAGACACACGGCAGTGCACAGCCCGAGACATGATGCGCGAAGCCGGGGCCGAGCCAGCGGACCACACGGGTCTGCGGGTCCTGAGGGTGAGGCTTGCCAGAGGACGTCCCACTCACCGCCGCTCCACTGTGGGGGGGCTGGGGGGGGGGTGAATGGGTGGTTGGGGGGGTGATTGGCACAGCGGCAGGCAACGCGCCGGATAACGCAGGGCTTTGGAAGGGGAATAGGGCGGCCGTCCAGAGGCGAAAAGGTGTGCGCCCCTCTGTAAATTGCCATGAGCACCGCTGGATGGGCACATGTCGTACCAAACCACCCTCACACCCCCTCACCGCCTTCATTCCCGCATACTCAAACCCTCACACCCTTACAAACGGTCCCCTGCCCCCCCACAGCCTTCATTCCCGCACACCTGTACCCTCACACCCTCACACCCTCCCAGGACTGGTCTTCTGCGTGCCACCCTCCGGGACTGTTCGGGGACTTTGGTGTGGCCTGCCATGTTGATGGCGTGCCGTCCCCGTTTTGGCGGGTGGGTTTGTTGGGCGACAATCAGGGGCCAAGGATATACATATATATACAAATATATATGTACATACGTATATCTCTCGGGGACATTCATAACCTGCCAACTTTCTGGGTTTTGGCACTTTTCGGCACTTTCTACAACTTTTGCTTTTGTGTGCAAACATGTCGTCACCTGGGGGGGGGGTATGTGTATACTTTTTGAAATGTGCAAGAAAACGCCGTTTCAGAAATGTATGGGTTTGGGGGGGAGGGCTTGACATTTTTCAGGGCAGCACAACACATAGGACGGTGCACACAAACACGGCACTGCACCGTTTATCCATTTTTATTCAGAATCACTGTCACTGTCAGCATTGCTTTTTTCAGGCAGGGCGGTGACCCCTATGAGGACATGGCAGCTGCCTGTTAACAAAAAGAGGCAGCAAGCAACACATGCACCGTCCGAAACGGACGAAAATCTCAGACATGTCGTCAGTCCAGCAAGCAGACCTGGGGTGTTCCAAATAGCCCTTTTCAAGGGCTTTCCGGATATGCCCCACATACCCCTACCTCCGGAACACTCAGTTGGCAAAAATGAGGCAACAAGGTCGCCAACCCGCGAAAACCCAGAAAGTTGGCAGGAACAGCGTCGTCCCCGAGAGATATATGTATATATGTATATATATTATTGCACCCCTCTCCCCTTAAATCTAGCTAACAAGCAAGCAAGCAACTAGCAAGCACTTCTCCTTTCCGTTGTGGCCATCACACCCTCTCAATGCTACGTGCCCTACTCTACTCGAGCCATCCTGGATCCTAGATGGTGCCCTTGCCAAATCCAAGTTTTGATATACACACACATATACATATATACATATACATATGTATGTATAAATATATATATGTATATGCCCGAAAGGAGAGCCCAACTGGAATACTTGGGTGATGCGGTTCGTTTGCCCCCCCCCCCCCGCCCCTTGCCATGTGGAGCTTCGCAAGCAGTTGGACGGCAACCGACGGCGGCTGAAGCGCAACCGGCAGCCACCGACGCCAATGGCGGTTGTAGGGCGGTAGGAGGGCGGTTGTAGGAGGGGTGGCCGACGGCAGCCCGCCGCTTGCAGACCAGCGAAGGTCCCGGTGGTCGCTACTCCGGCTGCAGCAAAGGGGTCTCCTCCGAAGGGCCGCACGGTGGCGCCTCCGCAGCGTCCTGCCGGGCCTTGCGGCGGCGGCGGTGGTGCCGGCAGATAAGGGCCGCCATGATGAGGGCCAGCAGGCCCCCAAGCACAAACCCGCCAGTGAAGACGGTGCGGGGCATGAAGGGGATGATGGGGGGCGGCGGGGGGTGGAGCGCCGCGGGGGCCTTCACTTTGACGATGGAGAGCGCCCACAGGTCGTCCATGGGGTGCGCCGCTGTCTGCCCCCCAAAGAGCAGGATCGTGGACTTGCGGGTGCTGCCGAACTGCACAGAGGAGGGGGTGGGGAGTGGATGGGGGTCAGGAATCTGCAGGGAGTGGGGTGGCTGCGGAAGATACAGGTGTGGAATTGGAGCAGGGGAGGGGGGGCAGGGGGGGGTCTGGGACCCAAAAGTTTATGCACCAAACGTGGGCTCACGAGATTTTCCCCTTCGTAAATGTCGTTTTTTCCCACGATGGTCACTTTGGTGGGGGGGGGGGGGCGTTCCAGGGCTGGGTACCGTCCTCCTTGCAGAAAAAATGAAGCACAGCCCTGGGGAGCGGGGGGGGAGGACAGGGCATTCCAAGGCAATCAGCCTTTGGAGGCAACAGTGGGAGAGGAGGGAGGGGGGAGCATGGGGGAGGATTCGGTTCGGTTCCGGGCCCCAACCCCCGTGGGCAGGGGTGTCCAGAAGGTGGGGTTCGGGTCCCCCTTTTTTCCCGGGTTTTGGAAGCATTTTTGAATTCCCTGTTTCATTTGGAGGATTTCGATAGGACACAAGTCCGGGGGGTACAATCTCCTCTGACCATTCACCACGAATGGGGGAGAATGTACCACCCGGCACCTCTAGCACCCTGGCACAAGTCTGGGCGGGGACATCGCCTTGTGTCACACCATCGTTTATTGTTCGGGAGCGCTAAGCAACCGCTCAGCGCGTGTTGACATCGTGGCAGCACACGCTGTAGTGCCCAACAGGACCATTGCTCTGGTCCTGCTCACATATATGCGTCTTGGGAGCTGCCCACTGCTCACACTCCTGGCATCTCGGAGACATCCTTCCTCAATTTGTCGCCTGCGGGACCACTACCGTGGCCCGGTCCTTGCAGACATGGTGGCAGCAGACGTACGGGACCATTGCTTTGGTTCTGCTCACACTGCGTCTTGGGTGCCGCCTACCACTCACTTGTCTTGGCATCCCCAAATGACCCTTCCTGACCATTGCTGTGGGGGGAGGGGGGAGATGGGGGAAAATGGGGGGAAATGGGGGGAAACCGGGGAAATGGGATGCTGTGCCCCGGTCCACAGAGGTCTAAAAGAGTTCCGGGTGCCCAAGTCGGTTGTTCCGCATTGTTCACCGTTGGTGTCGGTTCGGGGGTCCTAAAGGAGGGGGACCTCCCCCGAGTGGGCAGGGGACTAGGGCCCTGCAGAAGTGGAGCCCCGCTCCCCCCCCTCCCTGCCTGGTGGAGAGGTGTCGAAAAGGGGGCTTTGAGGGCCCCACCACCCCCACTCTCACTTGCTTGGGGGCTAAATGCTGCACTTGCAAGATATGGGGGAGGCGGCATACGTACCATGTTTTCCTTGAATTACCATGAGTGTCGTGTGAAGTTGATGAGCGTCGCTTACACAAAGGAGAAGGTGCTTCCTACTGCTACATGGGGGTCTGTAGCATGGGGAAAGGAAGCCTCCAGCCCAAGTACAATTTGTCCTGCTATCCTTTGCTATCCTTGCACTTGCTTTTCAGTTGCTTCCCTCCTTGTCTTTCCTTGCTTACCGATGACCGTGCTGTGGGGGCCCTTGTGTTGCCATTTTGCATCCATCCCGCCATCCGCAGCTTTTTGCCCAGATCACAGATGGCTGGTTGGAAATAGATTGCCGCTAAACTAGGGCACCAAGCACCACCCTTATCAGGGGGTATTTGGTAAAACTGAGTACCAGACGAGGTAAAACTGAGTAAAATGTGGTAAAACTGAGTAGATTTGAGGTAAAGCTGAGTAAAAAAAAAATTTTTAAATTTTTTTTTAAAAAAATATTATTTTTTTTTACTCAGTAAAAAGACAATTTTTTTTTGAAAAAAAATGCACAAAAAACTGCACACTTTGATGGTAGGTGGTACTTTTGTTTAAGGGCACAAGGCCCCCGAGTCGATTCCCGGCCACTTGTGTTAGTGGCGCCCCACCCGGGCCAAACCATCATATATATATATATCACACAACCGCTTCACCAAGGAGGGTTGAGTACCGTCTGCATGCATGCACAGAGGAGGGAGGGATCACACAACCACTTCACCAAAGAGGGTTGAGTATCGTATGCATGCATGCACAGAGGAGGGAGGGAGGGTGGGGCCAACTACTTACAAGTAGTTACAAAAGACACGCTTGAAGATCAAGTCGGCCTTAGTATCTCTCTTGTGAGGCTTGCCTCTCGGGGTAGGATTCAGCTTGCATCTCTCAAAGAGATCTTCTTTCTTTTCCAGATGCAGCTGTCTGCAAAATGCTTGGTCATTTTCCAATTGACCATCAGCATTTTGGGGGTATTGAGGAGGCAACGCATACCACTTCCGACAGATCCACACACCGGGACGGGTGTCATCATGCCGTATCGGGGATCCCCACCGCTTCAGAGCGGGGGGCAAAATCAGAAGTGGCCCACAAGTGGGCAAAGTGGCTACCTCACCCCTGCCGTATCGGGGATCCCCACCGCTTCAGAGCGGGGGGCAGAATCAGAAGTGGCCCACAAGTGGGCAAAGTGGCTACCTCACCCCTGCCGTATCGGGGATCCCCACCGCTTCAGAGCGGGGGGCAGAATCAGAAGTGGCCCACAAGTGGGCGAAATGGCTACCTCACCCCTGCCGTATCGGGGATCCCCACCGCTTCAGAGCGGGGGGCAGAATCAGAAGTGGCCCACAAGTGGGCGAAATGGCTACCTCACCCCTGCCGTATCGGGGATCCCCACCGCTTCAGAGCGGGGGGCAAAATCAGAAAAAAGGGCTTTTTTCTACTAATTTTTTTACTGAGTAAAAAAAAATATTTTTTTTTCTACTCAGTTTTTTACTGAGTAAAAAAAAATATTTTTTTTTCTACTCAGTTTTTTACTGAGTAAAAAAAAATTTTTTTTTTCTACTCAGTTTCGCAACTGAGTAGAAACCCCACTTACTGAGTAAAAAAAACTTTTTTTACTCAGTTTGAAACTGAGTAAAAAAAAAATTGTAAAAAAAAATTTTTTTTACTCAGTTTTACCACGGACCCTTATCAGGTCCCCCAACTACTCATCATCACTGCTCCAACACTCACACTCTCGAATCCCAATTGAGCATCAGCCCCACCACCATGCCACAAGTGTCCAGACTGCTCCCTGCGAGTGTTGAAACCCTGAAAGTGAGCGTGGCGTGAGACAAGGCCGCACTGCTGCTGTTGATATTTTTGCACCATCCCGGGGCGCACCAGTGCCTTGTGTGTGATGCCCAACTCACAATCAAGCAACAGTGACGCCTCGTGGAGAGCACTCCGAAAATACCCCCATTATTGCCACCATGGTCATGGCGCGCCGAGCTACCCCTTCATTTCAACCATGACGAGTTGCATGATCAGCAACGGGTGCTGTCCCGTTTTTGTACAAACGATGGGTGAATTGTGCGATTCTGTGGTAAGAAGGCAGCGGCTCGACCGTGGAACATGTACAAGAGCGATGGCCTGCACACCACCTCATGCCCAACAGTCGCTCTTCTCTTTGTGTGTGCTGTGTCTAGCGCGCCCGCACTTTGCGCCGAATGCCGTTGCCTCAACGTGCGTCGGCCGCTGAAGGAAAGCAGGAGCAGACATGGGGGGGGACTGTGGCTCAAACCCTGACACCAACACCGCCCCAAACTTTTTGGGCCCTGTTGGGGGGGGGGGGGGGGAGCCCAGGGGGGCGCCCCTATTTACCAAAAAGGGTTTTTGATACAAAAAATGTTTACCCCTTCGGGGTCTGGTCCCAGCAGCCAGGTTTGTCGGGCTGGATGGGGGAGGTCGGGGGGTCAGAAAAAAATTTCATTTTTTGCATACATATTTGGATTTCCGTAAAATTCTGAGCATTTTGAGTATACACACATAAGGTAAAAACGAAAATTTAACCCCCTCCAACTATTAAACGTTGCAGTAGCAATGGACTCCGCATATGTCCATGACAATTTACAAGGTAATACTAAGTGGAAGGCACAGCACCGGGTCACGTCACAAGCCCGGTCGCCAATGTCGATTTCTGGATGGAGCTCCTCAGCCTCCTGGAGGAGCCCCAGGCTGTCTTTCTGTGGGTTGAAGTACCCAGCCATATTGAGTTGGAGGGTAATGACAGAGCAGACCTGCTGGCAGAATTTGGGAGGTTGGCCTCCCCGCTCTATCTCACTAGGAGACTGGTCACGGCAGCCCGCACCCCGCTCCAGTCCCTCTGGGGCCTGGTGGTGGGGGACCGGGGTGCCACGCCCAAAACAGCGGTGGAGCCCACACCACTGATGGCATCAGATGAGTTCACCCCTCTGGTACTCAAACAGCTAGAGCCGCTCAACTCTCACAGAGAATTGACACCTCTCTTTCATCTACTGGATTTCTTGAATCCAAAAGACCTAGATCGGAGGGTGATTCCGCACTCTCCGTCATGGGTCCCCCCTACAAAGCACTAGGCGGATTTTTTAAACTCACTCGTGGTCAAGTAGCGTCGATGACTTTGGCACAGATGTAAGCTCAACAAAGAAACAGCGTCAGCACCACCATTGGGCCGTGTCTTTGTCAGTTTAGCGGTTCCCACAGTAATATGACACGGTTATAAAACATACACACCAACCACCCTTGCCCTTGGCTGGAGGGTAACGCAACAAGTTCGCTGAATGGGTGCCTGCATGGTATGCATAAGCAGCAATGTTCAGCAATTCTCTGCATACTTCCATTCTGCTACCAACGGACCTTGGTATGTACGACCGTCAAACTGTCACTTGTCCATCTGGCACTTAGCCGTGTTTTGTGGGCCATTGCCTCTAGCCTGCATGGTACTATACTGAGGTTGGGATTATGTGGGGAGCACCTTGTTGACCTGCATGCGCCCCCCCCACCCCACCCCCAGAGGGTTCAAAACGTTGAGGAGGTCTGGACCACGGTTGGCCCCAACTTGGTGCCAACAGAAAAAAAAATTTAGTGCATGATGACCATGTCCATCACGGCGTGTAGCTCTGCCCTGTTGATGGTTTGCCTGGACTGCGGGGGGAGGTAAGAGGAAATCCCCATCCCCCCGGTTGATGACAACCATAGCCCCCGATCCATCCCACCATGGGCTCCCATTTGGCTGACCCATCTGTGTAAGCCACATGACCCATCTATGTAAGCACAGTGTACCCATCAGAGGTCAGCTGCTGGATCTTCTGCCGTGCTTGTTGGGCCACTGCCGCTTTCCTATCTTCCTTCTTCGTGCGCTTTGCACTACGTTCCTCTTTCTCAGCGAGGGAGGGGACATAAACAATTTTGGTGACAATAAGCGTGCATTTGGAGTGAAGACTTGCTAAGGCCTGATGGAACTGAGCAAACACTGACGAAAATTTCAAGGGAGGCTCCCAATATGACCAAAATTGGGGGGGGGGGGGGGTTGGTGTCAGGTCTGAGCCTGAGGGGCAACCATGGGAGCGGCTCGGACCCCGTGTCATGTTGATGGTATGACGACCGAGGGAGGGCTGAAGGCAGCAGGATGACACACCGTCACTGCAGAGTGGCCGGCCCGGGCGATGGGGGCCTCGCCGCAGGGGCTGTGCTCCCCTTCACAATACAGCAGCCATTCCACATGGGTGGTGTGCCCGCCGCTGACGTTCTTCGCGAGGGAGGCCGCCCAGACGTCGTTGGAGTAGCCCGTGAGCGTGTGGCCTCCAATGACAACCAGCGTATCCGTCAACACAAGATTCGCCGAGTGGTGGTATTCGTTGGCAGGAGAGCTGCCCTCTGAGATGGATGGAAGAAGGGGAGCAAGGGGGGGGTAGAATGGTGCAGAGGGGCGGGAGGACAGGGAAGCTGGTGGCGGTGCCGCGGATGCATGCATTTGTGAGGCTGTGGCAGCAAATTCCGTTGCCTTCAGCGAGGCACCTCAAAGAGAGACAGAGGCAGTTGGATAGGCTGATGGTCAGCCAATCAGTAAGGCAGTCAGACAAGACAAGCAGTCAGTTAGGCAGTCAGTCAGGCAAGTAGGCAGCCAGACAGGGAAGCGAAAACACACAGTTTGGCTTTTTTTGGTGGCAGCCCACAGCTACAAGCAGTGGGGGAACAGTCATATAGCATGAATGATCAGTGGTTGAGTGGTAGGACACTCGCCCGGCGAATGGACAAGCGTCGGTTTGAATCCCGGCTGCCGTCTACCTACGGTGCCCATCAGCTGTTTTACCCGACCCTGGTTCAAATCCTTCAATGCACAAACTTCTGACCCCCCCCCCCGGCCCCCTAAAAAGTGGAATCCAGTTTCGCTGGGATAAGAGGGCTCAAAATCAAAAAATCCAGTGGGGGGTCGCTTTGTCGGGCAAAATAATGATTTTACAAGGGGGGTAGACATCCAATATCATGTCTCGTGGTATGCTACGTGTATGACCCCAGAAAAACGGGGTGTATGGTGTCCGCACCTGGGCTTGATCTGACAACCTCTCTTCGAGGTGATCTGTTGAATTGGTTCTCAACAGGTACAGCATCAGCAATAGCTATAGCCACAGTTCTGGCCCTATCTCCAGCTGCAGTATCAGCAACAGCACTATAGCTTTCGCTGCAAGTAGAGCAAGGCCTGTAGCGATGAGAATGCTTCCAGGTACACTGCATGTGAGTATTGGGGGGCTCTACCTGCAGCTCAACCAATAGCTGCAGCTCTGGCTCTAGCTCCAGCACGAGCTAAGGCCCTGGCTCTACCTCAAGGGGCAGCTGCAGCTCCAGCCACGGCAGTGGCGACAGCTGTAGCTCCAGCTCCCACAGCAGTAGCACCCATTGGATTGCATTTGCTTCCAACACCGCCCGCAGATGAAGGAGTCAGTCGAAACCCAAAGCCTGGAACGGACCTGCGACGCTATGCTTGGCCCAGTCTTGAAGGCGGTGGCCATGACATGTGTCTGGTACACATGTAGACCCCATGCCCTCCCCCCCCCTCCGGTCCTGCCCAGGACTGTGGTAAAGCATGGGGTGGGGTGGGGGGTGGGGGTTGACAGGTGTGCTAATGGGGTGTGCAGGACCACAGACAATCCCCCCCCCCCGGCTCAGAGTTCCAGTGTCACGGCAGCCCGGTGCCCAACATCACAAAGAGCTCACCGCGTTTGAACATGCCTGACATCATTGGTCACAGTTGGTCAGCAGCCCAGGAATTTGGGGTGTGCGTGCAGTAGCAACAAGCACGCCCGGCTTTGCCGGGGCGAGGGTGATGCTCCATGGGCACACCCCTCTGGGAAGCAAATGACGGAAATATCTTATGAAAAGTCAGTAAGATAAATCCGCACACGGATTTACCTTCTGGTCCGGAGGAATTTTCCGAAAATTCCAGAGGACCACAAGATAAATCCGGAGTGCTGATTTATCCTACTGACTTTTCATAAGATAATGTCCGCGCTGGATGTATCTTATGGGCCCATTTCATAAGATACAGCTCATAAGGTAAATCCCGTGCGGAGATGTAACTTATGAAATCGGCCCATAAGATACATCTAACAGGGGAGTATCCAGCCACACCACCAGACCCCCTTGTGGCACATTGCCCCTCCAGGCACCCTCGTTGGGAGCATCCGGAGGAGGTGAGAGGAAGGAGGGGGGCCCTCACCCCATGCAAGCGGTGGCAAAGAAAGCCCTCACCTGATGCCTTGCCCGAACAAAGTTATTAAGGTGAGCCAAGTGAGGGTGTGGGTGGGACCTTTGGTAGACTTGCCCTGACCACGGGGGGGCGGCTACCAACGGTCCTGATGCGACCAACCCCCAGCTATCAGTCGAAACTCGGGGGGAGGGGGGGGGGAGTTGGGGGGGGGGGGGGTATTCCTGCCGGGGGTCGGGGGGGGGTCTGGCCGGGGGTAGGGGGGCGTCCGGCCAGGGGTGAGGGGGGGGGGGGTTAGGGTTAGGGTCACCGAGCTGGTGGAACCAGTCTTGGTTTTATAACCCTCTTTAGTGTCTACAGTGGACCTACCAGGTTTAGCAGCAGGAGCAAGCAAGCAGCAAGCAAGCAGCAAGCAAGCAGCAGCACGCGCAAAATGGGTAAAAATCAGAACTCCGTCGTGGTGCTTTGGATTTGGTTGAAATTTTGGTGGATGATACCTATGGGTGTGCAGTACAATCACACAAAGTTTGAACAAGAAACTCAACGGTGGCGGCCGGGAACGGGATTCGCAAGTGGCGGACCTCAGTTTCAAAAGCTGCAGTTTAGGGCCAAAAACAGCCATTTTTGGGCCAAAAAAGCCCCGGAACACATTCAAAGCCGCCAAACGAAGGGAAACGGTGGGTACACTCCACATGCGGCTTGACTTCCCCGTGTCAACGAGCTCTTTGCGGCCCTCTAACTCCATGATATGTCCCAGAAACGGCTCAAAAAGGCCCCCAGAAGCTCCAAATGCTGACAGCCACAAACCAAGAATAGGCCATATCTTTGGCTACATGGCTCAAAACGCGATTCCGAGGGCACCTACTCCACCCACAATCCCCCACTTTTTGTGGTTTCCACCCCTCAGAATTGCCCAAACGGAAGCCTACACCCCCGTACCTAGGCCCGGTGGGCTGCGGCAAGCTGCAAGCTCAAGCCCAAACAGGTGGGTGCCCAAATGGGTCAACAGGGTCCAGTAGGGGCAAAAAGATGACTTTTCTCAAAAATGATCCTAGACCATGTGCGACGCTAAAGCAAGTGTTTTTGGACCGTTTTGAGCTTGTGGTGGCCCATTTTGGTCCTCCCAAAATCCCAAAATGCCTTGAAAATGGGCTGTTTTGCGACCAAAAATGGGTCAAAAATGGGTCAAAAACACATTTTTCCAAACCTCATCCTAGACCATTGGGGGTGCACAAATGGGTGAAATGAGCCCATTTTGAGCCCATTTTGGGGCATTTTGGCCCCTCAGAAGGCGCCTAGACCCCCATACGTAGCCCCAGCAGGCTGCGGCAAGCTGCAAGCTCAAGCCCAAACAGGTGGGTGCCCAAATGGGTCAACAGGGTCCAATAGGGGCAAAAAGATGACTTTTTTAAAAAAAATGATCCTACACCATGTGTGATGCTAAAACAAGTGTTTTTGGACCGTTTTGAGCTTGTGGTGGCCCATTTTGGTCCTCCGAAAATCCCAAAATGCCTTGAAGATGCGCCGTTTTGGGACCAAAAATGGGTCAAAAATGGGTCAAAATCGCATTTTTCCGGAACTTATCCTGGACCATTTGGGGTGCACAAACGGGTGAAATGAGCCCATTTTGAGCCCATTTTGGGGCATTTTGGCCCCTCACAAGTCCAAAAAAGCCATGAAAGTGGGCCTTGTGGTGAAGGGGATCACTTGCAAGCTGATTCCACTCTATCAACGGCCTTCAATGTGTGACTCATTGGTGTCCCTCACCATTCATAGCTGATGTTCCCTCCCGCACCAGCTCGGTCCCAGTATTCAGTCTTCATTAGGGTCACCGAGCTGGTGGAACCAGTCTTGGTTTTTTAGTGTCTAGGCTGGACCTACCAGGTTTAGCAGCAGCAGCAAGCAACCAAACAAGCAAGCAGCAAGCAGCACGCGCGAAATGGGGGAAAATCAGAACTCCGTCGTGGTGCTTCGGATTCGGCTGAAATTTTGGTGGATGATACCTATTGGTGTGAGGGACAACCACACAAAGTTTGAGCCAGAAACTCAACGGTGGCGGCCGGGAGCGGGTGTCGCAAGTGGCGGACCTTGGTTTCAAAAACTGCAATTTAGGGCCAAAAACAGCCATTTTTGGGCCAAAACGGCCCTAGAACCCATTCAAAACGGCCAAACAAAGGGAAAGTGTGGGTACACTCCACGTGCGGCTTGACTTTGCGGTGTCAACGAGCCCTTTGCGGCCCTCTAACTCCATCATATGTCCCGGAAACGGCCCAAAAAGGCCCCCCAGAAACCCCAAATTTTGTGCAGATGGGCTGGGGACAGCCACAAACCAAGAACATGCCATATCTTTGGCTACATGACTCAAAACGCGATTCCGAGGGCACCTAGTCCACCCGCAACCCCCCACTTTTTGTGGATTCCACCCCTCAGAATTGCCCCACTGGACGCCTGACCCCCGTACCCAGGCCCGGTGGGCTGCGGCAAGCTGCTAGCTCAAGCCCAAACAGGTGGGTGCCCAAATGGGTCAACAGGGTCCAATAGGGGCAAAAAACTGACTTTTCTCAAAAATGATCCTAGACCATGTGTGATGCTAAAACAAGTGTTTTAGGACCGTTTTGAGCTTGTGGTGGCCCAATTTGGTCCTCCGAAAATCCCAAAATGCCTTGAAAATGGGCTGTTTTGGGACCAAAAATGGGTCAAAAATGGGAAAATGGGATCGAAAACTCATCCTAGAACATTTGGGGTGCACAAACGGGTGAAATGAGCCCATTTTGAGCGCATTTTGGGAGCATTTTGGCCCCTCACAAGTCCACAAAAGCCTTGAAAGGGGGCTTTGTGGTGAAGGGGATCACTTGCAAGCTGATTCCACTTTGTCAACGGCCTTCAATGTGTGACTCATTGGTGTCCCTCACCATTCATAGCAGGCGACAGCCGGAAACCAAGAACAGGCCATATCTTTGGCTACATGGCTCAAAACGCGATTCCGAGGGCACCTACTCCACCCGCAATCCCCCACTTTTTGTGGTTTCCACCCCTCAGAATTGCCCAAACGGAAGCCTACACCCCCGTACCTAGGCCCGGTGGGCTGCGGCAAGCTGCAAGCTCAAGCCCAAACAGGTGGGTGCCCAAATGGGTCAACAGGGTCCAATAGGGGCAGAAAGATGACTTTTCTCAAAAATGATCCTAGACCATGTGTGATGCTAAAACAAGTGTTTTTGGACCGTTTTGAGGCCGTGGTGGCCCATTTTGGTCCTCCCAAAATCCCAAAATGCCTTGAAAATGGGCTGTTTTGCGACCAAAAATGGGTCAAAAATGGGTCAAAAACACATTTTTCCAAACCTCATCCTAGACCATTTGGGGTGCACAAACGGGTGAAATGAGCCCATTTTGAGCCCATTTGGGGGGCATTTTGGCCCCTCACAAGTCCAAAAAAAGCCTTGAAGTGGGCCTTGTGGTGAAGAGGATCACTTGCAAGCTGATTCCGCTTTGTCAACGGCCTTGAATGTGTGACTCATTGGTGTCCCTCACCATTCATAGCTAATGTTCCCTTCCTCACCAGCTCGGTCCCAATATTCAGTCTTGATTAGGGCTAGGGTTAGGCCTAGGGTTGTTGTTAGGGCCTGCAGCCCTCCTGTAGCCCTCCTTCAGGTCAAACATTTTTCTTGTTGTTTTGACATAAATATGTATTCTCTACAAAATTTTGAGTATTTTGAGTATAAACACATAGTATGAAAAAAAAAATTGGCGCCTTCGGCGCCGGACAGTTTTCTCTAGGGACACTTGTTGGGGGCTGACCCGGCACCACTATCTTTCAAAACCTGGGGGGGGGGGGGGCTGGGGGGGGGTCGCATACAAGGACCCGGCCCGGCCGCCCCCCCCGTGGCCCTGACATGTGCCCCCCCCAGGCGGGGGGGCGGGGGGCGACAGCCATGCCAAGTCCGGCCTGTACGTGTACCAACCACACATCAAGCGGGGCAGCAACCGACGCAAATCGAAGGGCAAGGGGCACGAGGCAGTGTGTCCGCCCTCCCCATCCTCCACCAACGGCCCCGCCTGCACCCCTCGCTCCATGACCCCCCCCCGTCGCGTTCTTGCGGCTGGCCGCACCCCTCGACGTCCGGCAGAGACCGAGCCACACCCATCACCCCTCTGCGCCATGCCGACACCTGGGATGCCTGGGACCCCCCCCCCCCCCCCCGGAGCGCCCAGCCTATGCCCAGCCACTGTCCCCCTGACGGCCAGTGCCAGCTTAAATGGCATTCGTAACCGTCAGCAGCCGCCCCCAACCGCTTTGGCAACCTCCTGCAACCGCCAATCTAACCGCTCCCGGGGCCGCCTCTGAGGTGCCTTCCCTTCCAATGCATCCCACGCCTACACCCCCGCACACACCGGGTTTCAATGCCGTCCATCGTGGCTTCTTCATGTCCTCCAGGTCCAGCATCCACAGGTCGTTGGACATCCACTCCCCGCCGCCGAACACGAACATCTTGGACCGCAGCATCACGGCGCTGTGGTAGGCCCGCGGCGACGGGGCCTTGCCGCATTTGGAGGACCCTCGGGCGCACAGCTCCTTCCAGAGCGGACTGGAAGCTGCATGGAACAATGCACGCATTTGGATGCTGCACAGGGGTGTGTGCGCATTGGATGCAGCTCAGCGGGGGGCATGCGCAGGGATGCGTTAGAAGGTAAGGGACCTCAGAGGCGGCCCTATAAGCGGTTAGGCAGGCTGTTGAGGAGGTTGCCAAAGCGGTTGGGGGCGGTTACTGTCGGCTACAAATGCCATTGTCGCCGGCACTTGGCGTCAGGGAGACGGTGGCCGGGTATAGGCTGGGCGCCCTAAAGGGGGGGGGGGGGCGGGGGGTTCCTCCCCCCCTTTCAATGCATCCCTGTGCATGCATCAGATCAGCACAAAGGGTTGCATGGATTGGATGCAGCATAATGGGCACGCATTGCATCATGCGCCTGATGCAGCATACCCCCTTAGGAGCATCGGCAATTTGCACGCATAGCTCAGGTCACACCCTTGAAACGCTGTTTGCTGATCAAGTGGTGCTGCTGCATGTGCAGAGCCAACACAACAGGGCCAGCACTGGTGCCTTAGCTCACAAAGAGAGGACCACCATGGGTGGACGGGCTTTCAATTGGGGGGGGGGGGGGGTCGACCAAGCCCCCTGGCTAGACCCCCCCCAAAAGGGGCTCAATTGACGGGACCCCCAAAATCCTACCAAAACTGACCCCCGGGCCTCGGAGGTGACCCAGACCCAAAAATCGGCAAAAAATGAAAATGGAATTTTTGGAATCAGCGCGTCGAGGGGGCTCAGAAAATCATCATTTGCCATATATTTGGTGAAAAAACAATTGACCATTTCCAATGCTCAAAAAAGTTTTTGGCGCCTTCAGCGCCAGAGTTCATAATAACTAATGAATGGTGCCTGTCAATTGAGCCCCCCCCCCCCCCCGATTTTGGGGGCTCTATTGACCCCCCCCCTCCCCCCTCACTTGAAAACCCACCACCCCCATCGGATGCTGCCCAAGGGAGTGCCTCGTTGGATGCACACATTGGATGCAGCACAGCCGGGGGCATGCACCGGGTGCGGCACAAGGGGTTGTGCGCATCAGGGCGGCACAACGCATTGCGCGCATTGCACGCCGCACACAGTGGCTGCGTGCGTTGCATGCGGCGTCTTCGGGTGGCCGCACTGGCTGCCGCAGACAATTGTGCAGCCTTGGGATGCTGCCCAAACGCAGGCATTCCACAACTCGGGTACAGAGCCGCGGACCTCCTGCGTGTGCCGAGGGCACTGCGCTGGGGTGCCGGTGTGCACCGCAAAATGGTGCTGATGCTATGAGCTCCGTGTCCCAATGCACAGTCCTCTGATTTGCAGTCGTTCGCGCGCTCAGGAGCCAAACGCCTGCCGGCGGCCAACTATCACCCGCCGTCGCGCTATTACAAACAGCCGTCCCTCGACTGTAAGCGGCGACATCTAAAACCAAAATCCGTCTTCTTGACCACAAACCACCGTCAGGGGCCTGCCCGGTCCGGCAGCGGCCAATACGCGATCGCTGACGGCCGTTACCCACGCGCTCGCTCAACCGACGCCTGCCGTGGGGTAGCGGCCCTCTTCCGTCCCTTCCGCTGCCGCCCCCCGCGCGCCAGCTCTCGACGGATGGGCAGGGCGGTCCTTAACGAAAGAGACAAGAAAAGTGTTCCTGCCCAGGTTTCCCAAAAAGACCGCGTGTAGCTCATATGCTCAACCATGGTTGGTGGCAGTTGGCGGTTGGCGGTTGGTGGCGATTGGCGGTTGGCAACTGGCAACTGGCGGTTGGTGGCGGTTGGTGGTTGGTGATTGGCGGTTGGTGGCGGTTGGCAGTGGTTGGCGGTTGGCGGTTGGTCGCCGCTGGCGGTTGGCGGTTGATGGGAGTTGGTGGTTGGCGGTTGGTGGTCCCTTGGGGCGGTCCTTAACAAAGAGAAAAAAAATCTCGGTCCCAAAGGACCGCCCTGCGGATGGGCACCCCCCCAAACGGGGGACCGGAGGCAGAGGGCAAGCACATACAGCGCAGGTCCATGGCCCAGACGTCATTCGCCTCGCGCTCGTGCGACCCCACTTTGCCCCCGAAGATGATCATGTGACTGCCGTGCATGACCGCGGAGTGGCCGAACCGCGTCGACGGGGGGGCGTTGCACTGGCCCCACAAAAGGTACTGCGCAGAGGGACCGGCGAAAGGGAGGGCGGGGGGGGGGGGGGGAGGGCAGGGCTTCGCTTGAAGGGGAGGGGGGGGGGGGCAATCGGGGCAGTTCCAGAGTAGTTGTAGAGCGGTCACAGGGGATGTGAAAGCGGTTGGGGGGTGGGCGGTTACTGGCGGTTGGAAATGCGGTTGGGGCTGGGGTTGGGTATGGGAATGCTTTTGGGGTCAAGTCAGGGCCGGAGTGTTGGGAAGGGGGGGGGGTACCCCCCCCCCCTTCAAGCGATACCCTGGGGCAGGGGGTTGTTGCGCCGGCGGAGTGGCGGGGCATGGGCAGAGGGACTGTGCACAGAGGGTGGCCGATGGGCGGAGGTATGGTACAGTGGGAGGCAGTGGCAGGGCATGAGGACACGCACCGTGCACAGGGGGTGGCAGGCATGGGCAGAGGCAGAGTGGCAGTGGCAGGTATGGGCACACGTACTCACGCCTGCCTTTCCGGGTGGACTGCACTACCGAGGCAATGCGGCTATTTCGCGAAAGACGAAGTGTTGCGAAACTGAAAAGCAATGGACACTTCACAAATTTTTGTTTTTTTACCTCCGAAACACGGAAGAAATAACTCTCCCTGCGATTAAATGTGCGAACGTCGAGTTCGCGTAAGTGGGGGGCCCAGAAAACGCTTTTTGCGAGTCATTTGGGCACCGCTGCCGGTTCGCGTGGCTCAATGTTTGTTTAGCCCCACACACCCATGCCCACACCCCATCCCAACAAGCGGCGGTCGGGGCGTCCGGGGAGGGGGCCTTCCCCCTGTGTTCCAGGCATAGCGCCCACGGGGGCTGGGCGGAAGCCCCTGGGGCTGTATTCCAGGCCTGAGGCCCACGGAGGAGCCCTGGACTGGGCCGCGCGCCGGCGCACCCCCACCCTCACACCCCCAGCACAACCGACAGGGGGGAAACCGCCCGGCCATGGGCCGCAGGATGCCCGCACACGCCCCGAACCGCCACCACCACCCGTCCTGCCCCATCGTGGCGGCCCCGCGGTGGCCGGCGGGTAATGGAGTGCATGCGCATGGCACCCGCGGCGCAGCCACCCCTCAGGGCGCGTGTCCGCCCAGGCCCCGCCCTGTTTCCACCCCCCCTACACCGCGGTGAGGCCGCGCGCTCCTGGGCAGAGCTGTGGGGGTAGCGCAATATCCCACTTCCCCTCCCCGGCGCTGGCCCGCCTGGGCAGAGGTACTGTACGATCAGAAACCATAGCCCCCTACATTTCTCCCTCGCCATGCACCATCCCTCCTTCATTGCCGATCGGTGTGTGTGCCACCCACCTTCCTTTCCATCCATCAAACATCCATGTGGTCGCACACAACCTGTAGACTGGAACACAGCATGCTCCACTGCATGACATGGCGATTAGTGAAATTGAAGACCCAGAGGTCATTCATGCTGCCGTCGCTGGAACTCCTCCCCTGAAGAGAACCACACAATACCAAGTACACACACATAAACCCACACACACACACCCGTAGGACGTGACAAACAGGCACAGCGAAGGCGCTGAACGTAAGGAATCTTGTCAGGCCAACCAATCAGTCAAAAAAAAAGTGATCATTGGCGGCTAGGCGCCTTTCTGGAAATGGAAGAGGATGAAGGTGTCCACCCGCTCACAGCAAAGCTGCAACGGACAGACGGAAACAGCACTGCCATGTTGGCAGCACTGATAGTCTGGATGGAGTAAAGCTCAGATCAGTGCAGCCCAGCCCACCCTAGCCTGCCATCCTGCGCCCCATCCAGCCCAGCCCAGCCCCACATGCCACAGCATGCCCCCCCCCGCCAACTCCAATCCACCCCCAACGATGTAGTCTACTTCACCAGCTTGCTGTTGCACCCGGTTACCCATGGGCCACACACACAGTCTGCAGCAGTACAACAATTCTTTAAAACCGCAAGGCATCCATAGTCATCACACCAGTCGCTTGTGATAACCTGCACCACGCAGTCATCAGGCAACCACCACGACACGTATCCCCCCCCCTCCCAAAACGCATTTTCTGCAGCCATCCATCGAGCCACTTTGCATGGGGGGATGGGGTTGGGGGGCAGCATGTGCACGCTGTGGGATGTCCCGGCCTAACAGGGGTATTTGGTAAAACTTAGTACCGGACGAGGTAACACTTAGTAAAATTTGATAAAACTTAGTAGAAATGAGGTAAAACGTAGGAAAATTTTTTTTTCAAAAAATTTTTATAAAATTTATATTTACTAAGTTTTACCTCAGGCCTACTAAGTCCCACCCCCCCCCGGCTGCCGTTTTAAACAAGGTAGTCAACACTTCAATGGTGGGTGGTACTTTTGTTTAACGGCACAAGGCCCCCGAGTTGATTCCCGGCCACTTCTACTGGCTACAATGTACTGCTGGAGTCCTTGGGGTGGAGGCCGACTTTGAACGACTGAAGCCCCTAACCCAACCCCAACTCAAGCGGCCACACAACAAAGCGTGGATTGCGAGTCCCTAACCCCAACTCAAGGGGCCACACAACAAAGCGTGGATTGAGAGTCCCTAACCCCAACTCAAGCGACCACGCAACAAAGCGTGGATTGAGCGTCCCTAACCCCCACTCAAGGGGCCACGCAACAAAGCATGGATTGAGAGTCCCTAACCCCAACTCAAGGGGCCACGCAACAAAGCGTGGATTGAGAGTCCCTAACCCCAACTTTAAACCCACCCCCAGAGGAAAAACTTAGTAAATAAATATTTTTTACTAAGTTTTGAAACTTAGTTAAATTTTTTTTAAAAAAAATTCTTTTTCTAAGTTTTACCACAGACCCGCCTGACACGCACACACACGCGCACTTGTGCAAGAACCAACAAACCACCACTGTTGCTTAGTGGGGACGGTCACGTCGTGGGCACAGCGGGTATGTCACTACCGAGGACACCTGGTCAGACCAGGGAGCAATCAAAACAAGACAATAACAAAGAGCATTGATCGTGTCATGACATCAAGGCAAGGCGCCCGTCTGTTGTGGCACGACACACACACGTTGAGAACCGCGAAACAAGACCAGGGTCACAGAAAAAGGGGTTGGGGAAAACTCCTCAGGAGGTGCAGAGCAGCCCTAGACGTCCTTCGGTCTGGCGAAGAGTGCGCACAGTATGGCGGTCGCAATGCAGGCACACATCTTCACAGGACCTAATCAATCCTCAGAGGAGGTCGTGTACTTTGCCTACCAAACCATCTATTTACAGTTGTGTTCAGTTAGACACACACACACACACACACACACACACACACACACACACACTAACAGCACACGCATGCACGCACACACGGACACACGCTTACATGTGTGCACCAGTGCTCCTGCCCTCAGGCAGCCACCAGCAGGAGGACTGGCACCGGTCCGAACGGTGCAGGAACGATACAACAATTCTGCAGAACAGTGCCAACATTGTGAACGGCATGCAATGGGAAAGGGCTTTCACAAGGCCCTGCTTCGCTGACGAAGCAACATGGCTGGGGGCGCGGGTTGAGTGCCAGGCTGTACTGGACAATTTCGAAGACCATGTGGACATCTCCTGACACGTCTGTGATCGACACCACCGTTGGGGGGAGCAGTGGGGGGGCGGTGCAAAGAATTTTGATAAACCGGGTGGGGACAGTGCAGGCGAGCCGGAGGAATGGTGCCATTTTGCCTGCTGGCAGCCATCTGCAGTGGGTGTCACCGTGAAAGGCTCTGGGCAAAGATAGGGCAAGGGCAGGACATACCCCAAACACAAACATCGCGTGGTCATACACCACTGCCGTATGGGCCTTGCGCTTGTAGATCAAATCCCCACAGTCATCTCTGCGCATGTGATGGGGGATGCGAGACCACCTCCTTGATGCACAGCCCCAGGAGGCCTTGGGACCCTCCCATCGGACCTTTGTTGTACCCCCCGAAGGAACTCTGGGCTATGTCACGTGTGCACTAGCGGCAAACAGCACAAAGCGCAGAAAGAAAATGGGCTCGTCAGTGGCCTATAAGACCATAGGTACCTTTCTGTCGCAAGACAAGAGACACAAAGATGCCTGTGGGTGGGCCACAGAGATGCGAAACAGTGGGTGTGCAGCGGTACGCCATCGGCCGACGCTATGCTTTACCCACCGGACCTGTAAATTCGACCTATTTTCTGAGTTCATAATATTGGGAATGGTGATGGGCCCTCCCCCCGGGGGCATAGCCCCAACGGGATTCGTTTCGAGGGGTTCAACAGTACCCCCCCCCCCCCGGTGTCCAACGAGCAATAAATGCCCATATAATACGGTTCGAACACCAAGTGTTCGTTGGACAAGCCGTTCGCTGGACACGGGGGGAGGGTGTAGCATGTGCGAGGCCCTGATCAAGCAACCCCTGCTGGACTCATGCGGCGCGATGTGCCGGATGGTAGTGCCACGTGTGGGATCATGCAGTGCAGGGCCAGCGCAGCCACAGCGGCCTGTCAAGCGGTGGCAGGCGGCTCACCCGCCGGCAGGTGCAGACAGTGGCACTTGCACAGGGCACGGAGGCAGGGGTGGGCAGTGTGAGGTCCGGGTCTTGTACAGGGGTGTGACATACTTTGTGCACAGTTGCTTCCACTCAGGCTCTGTCCTTTTGCCAGGGCCGAATTCGCCTGCTTTCGGAAGAGCCAATGTCCTGAACACCAATGAACAATGCAGAAGGGGACTGTGAGGGGGGAAGGGGGGGATGACCGCGTGTGGGTACGGGTAGGGTGGGAGTCCTTGTGCGGAGGGCCCGGCGAGGGCTGCCACGCCCCGCCCCCCTCTGCGTTTGGCTCTTCGGACTCCTGACAACAATGGGGTACGTATGGGGTAGCCAGCCGCCCCCCAACGTCCCATCCCGCCTCGTCCCATCCCGCCTTGCCCCTTCCCATTAGCTTCCCATTAAAGAGGGGGGGGGTCAGGGGGATGGGGCTGCAGACCTGGACAATGTCGTGTCAGAATGATCGCCACGACGCGCTGATCATTTTGAGGGGTGTATCATCGGGGGAACCTTTGTCCAAGAAGACGGGTTAAGGAGACAGGAGGGCCACAGGTGTGGGTGGTGAAACACACCATGACCCAACAATCACAACCAGAGTGCCTGATGCTTTCTCAATCATGCAGCATCGATGAGCAGGAGCGAGGGAGGGAGGGACGCCCCCTTTGGAAGGCCCCCTGCACTGCAGCAGCATAAAGTGGCCGCAAACAGGGGCAGTGAAAGGCGCGGCTCAAGACATGACTGATGGGAGTGAGGGAGGGGAGGAGGGAAGCCGGGAGGCAGGCAGGGGCGGTGGGTGAGACAGGTTGGAACACCCAGCACACTAATGCGCTTAGTGGCAACAAAGTGAAATTGCACACCACAACTCGTTGCTCTCTTGATGGCCATTGGAGCCCCCAAAGACCACCATGGTAGTCTCCACCATTACCGCCGTGTGGTATTTGCGTGCTGAAGGGCCACGGCCTTTGGTGTTGATCTTCACCCACTTGCTGTAGGCCTTGTCATCTCCCGTCGAGTGATTGCCGTGCCTTGCGGTGCCATGTCTTGCTGCCATTGCATGGCTGCAGTACAGCAGCAACAGCAACAGCAAGTACATGGCGGGAAATAGCCAACCTGAAGGGGAGTATGACAGCAGACAGCGACCACGTCCCTCTTTGACCGCAACTCTTATTTCGACGGTGCGGCACAGTGGGATGCAGTGCAATAGTGCTGGCGTAGGGGGCGCACCGTGCGCTGTGCCCGCGCTGTAAGAAAAGTCGGCTGTTTTCCACCACCACCGGTAGCCACAGGTCCCAAGGTCTTGAATTCTGCACCCTACAGCCCCTGCTGGAACACCAGGGATTTTATGTTTTTGGTCTAATGCTTGCCACAGGTCCCAGGGTCCTGAATTCTGCACCGCATGCTGTTCTGAATTGATCATGCATGCTCCTGTAGGTGGGTGGTGTTCAGCGGTGTTCCTGGGATCAACAACGTAATAATCAGCGCTGTGCAAAAACGCCCCCTTAGCGCTTCACGCATTGGGGTATGCAAATTTGGTCTGAACAGCCCACTGTCTTTGAGGCTACGCTTCTTCCACGTTCCCAGATGGTTCAGCCCCACCATATGGAGGGTCCTTGTGAACAGCACCCCAACTTTGCATCAGAGACTACACACCGTGAGTAGAATGAGCCCCGTCACAAACTCAGGGTTTCATCCACTTGTTGAGCACCTGATAAAAATAACCAGTTCCTTGTTCCGCCGTTCTTCTAAATCTACGCAGGGCTTTGTCTGCCTGTTGTTTTGTTTTTCTTCCCTGATACACATAGTATCATTTTTTGCTTCTTTCGTCCCTAGCATGCTCTTGCATCTCTTCCTTGAGCTCCTCTTCCTCCTTGTTTGTGTGTTTCCTCCTTTGGTGTGCATGTACGTATCGGGCTACTTCCTCCTATATGGCTCCTCCCGTGCTCATGGGGTCCCCCTTGTTGAACTTTCCATCCCTTCATGTGTTCCCTGTTCTCCTTTGCAACCTGCCTTCACCAATACGTGATGGTGGGTGCTGGCTCACACACCGCTAGCTTTTCCACCCATGATACCCAAGCTAGGGTGTGGTCTCCTCCATGCGAAAAGTACCGTGTTCCATACTCCACTATTCGCTTTCCTTTGACGTAGTCTGGTGCCATCAACACAGCGTCTGGCCTACGTGCTCCTTATGTGGGTCGAATGGCTGGTTCCTCTTCTGTTCCGTTGTCATGGTACCCCCCCGTACGGAGTCGTGTGGGTTACGTGCTGGTGTGAGTCACAGGCAGACACGCAATCTCAGCAAAACAAAATCCTCCTTGTCAGGGGCTGTTTGCTTCGGGGAAGGGGTTGAGAGCAGGGGGGAGGGGTTTAAGGGGTATGTGCGACTGTGACTGACTGATAGGGTCCCCCATGATGGGGGAACCCGTAGCAACACACATGAAATGTTGTCCTGCACACCTGAATAGCTGTCCCACATCCACCAGAATCATGAAAAACCCATTACCCTGGCAAAAAAAGGTGATGTGGAAAATTCGACCGCAGAACCAGGGGGCGGTTCTTGCGCAAGGTGGTTCTTGGACACGGGGGGGGGGGAGGCCATGGCAATTAACTTTCGTGTATCCACCCCACAAGTGGGGGGGGGGGGTGACTGTAAACTGTCCTGATCCGACCCAGCCCCCCCCCCCCGCTATCTATCGAAAATGGGGGGGGGGGGGCGCTGGTGGGGCTGTGAAGCAACGGATACTTAGCTACCATATGACCCCGTAACACAAGCCATACGGTCATCACTCCTCATTGTCCAAACCAGTACTGAATGTTGCCTTGAGTTCGCCCACATGGCTACCGAATGTTTCTTAGGCTGGTTTGGGTTAGGGCGCTTGGACATCACAGTCGCTACTCTCTATCCCGATCAGCTCATCCCCCTTCCATAGGCACTAGTCAAACCCTGCATTGAGCAAAAACGCCCCTATATTGGGCATTTATCATATTGCTACCCCCATCCGTTGGGAGCGGTAGGTGCCAAACGGCTACAAGACATTCATTGACCATATCACGAAGACTGCCCACTACGAACCTCCGGGATTCGAACCTAGCCCCACGGGCCTTAGGGCTGTGTGCACAGCCACTACAGTACGAAGTAGACGAGACCTACTATGTCTTATGCCCGCGTGGTATGTGCAATGCATGGCCATCGTGCATGCAGAACGGGGTATTTGGGCTGTTCGGTGCATCCCAATCCCCCCTGAGATTCGAACCACCGCGCTAGAGCCACATGAGACCTGCTGTATACCACTCAACTATGGACGACGGTACTTGGGCAACACCTCTGCTAACACACATACGCTCTCGTCACTATCCCCTTCCCCCTCCAGCATCGTGCTGTCACACTCTGGGCTCTCTGATGGGCTGTCCTGTGACCCCCAACTATCAACCTCATCCATGCAATCGCTGGGTCCTCATCGCTGACGGACATTTCCTCCAACCCCAACTCCTGCCACACATCACGCATCGCCCCATCGTCCTTCACTTGCGGCAATGCCGCCGACACGCCCTGCTGGGCACACTTGTCCGCTTGGTCATTGCCCTGTACCCCAGCATGTGATGGTACCTACTGCACAGACACAGACTCACCCAGCTGCCAACTGCCCCAGAGCCTTACCCACAGATCTTGATGCGCCAAAGGCCCTCTCAATCCCACCCACCCATGTCGTTCCCATTTTGCACATTTCCCCCGCAGCCCTGCATACACTGTTTCTGAATCTGTCACCATATGCTGGTGGTGGGTGGGGTGGGGGGGTATTGTTGGGAGGGCGGGGGGGGGGGGGGGCTTGCGCGCACTACCACAAACATACCTCCATGGGGTATTTGTGTATGGGGGTCAAACCAACACAGCATTCTCTGGACGAAGCAAGGTGCAGAATGGGGCAAGAGGCATGGCAGTCAGGGCAAAACACAAAACTCCACATGGACCAATGGACCAACCCGTCACACCACCGGGACCACTATCTCCCAAAACCCGGGGGGGGGGTCGCATACAAGGAGCGGGCCCGGCCACCCCCCCCCCCCCGTGATCAAGCTACTCTTGCCACAGTCGTCTTCCCTTTCTCATCCACAGCTTGTCATTGAAATCACCCAACAACACCCCTATCGTTCCTTAGGAATGGAGCCACTTATCTTGCTCTGTTTTTCCTGCTCGAATGTGTTTCCCATGGATGTTGCAGATGTGGGCCTCCACATCCCTTGGTATCCTAACCTTAATGGCCACTCTCGGATCCTTTGGTCCTGAAGCCAGTGTCACCTAGTCAGCCCAAGATTCATGTAGCAGGAAACATTCATCTGAACCTGTTCCCAGTGGCCTTCCTGTGAAGATCTTGTGGCTTTTCAAATTTTGTTCCGTCTTTGGTCCTCTCCACAGCGCCCCCTCCTAAACCTGACCTCCTGCAATGCAATAATCTTCAATCATGTTGCCGACATTTCATGTAACAGCCCATTCCACCTCTTCTCCGATACATGTGGTTCTCCAACGTTTAATGTGCCTATACCATATTGACCTTGTATTATTTGCCCCGGGTTGGGATGTACGCCCCCATACTTCAATATCAATCTGTTGGTGAACTGGGTGCAAAATGCGATATTGGTAGTGCAGGTGTACCATGGCTGCCCCCCAAACCACTGTATTATACACCTCAGGCCACAACAGACGCAAAGGGCTGGCTGAAGGAGCCCATTTCCAGAAAAAAAGGGACCTCCCCCGCACCAAAAGGGATGTAGCGTGCAACGTGTGCAGTGTATCATGTGCAGAGTGCAGAGTGCATGCACTGTGCAGAGCATGTAGTGCACCACAGCCAAAGGCACAGCGCGTAGACTGCAGGGTGCATAGTGTGCAATGTGCGCTATGCACAATGCACAGAGTGTGCAGTGCAGAGTGCGCAGAGTGCACCATACAGAGTGAGCAGCTGGTGTGGAGAGTGCTGAGTACTCAGTGCAGTGATTGCGTGGTGTACAGAGCATGCACTGCACAGCCCATGCCAACACCAAAAGCCAGAGCCAGAGATCATTTGAAGTGCAATTCAGTCTGTAGAGAGGGGGCATGGGTACACAAGACTCAGCTTTACGTTCTTTTAACTGCGGCACAGCAATGCTTTACTTGAACCGGATATATTACATCGTTGCCCACCACTCAATCTCAGGGAGCACGGGCTCCTAAAGCCAGGGTGCAAATGCCTCTCGGGTGGGCTCTTAATGCCACTTGTGCCTTGCTGCCCCCTCATTCATCCGTCTCATGTCTTGACACCAACCCATGCCAGGGCACAGGGCAGCAACACACCCCAAACCCTGGCAGCATCACCAGCAATACGCGGCGTCTTTCATTTTGCATAACTCGCGGACAAACACCTGATAGCCCTCTGGACGACTGGTCGAGACCCTTTGTGACACTCTTCCTGAAGTCTGTACACAACCCCAACAAAACTGACATTCCTTTTGAATGAGAAAACAGGATCCTGCCTGACTGCAGGGGTATCCCATTGGGCTCCACGGTGATGTGCTTGGTGCCACGAGTGGCCGGGGGGTCCTGCTCTTGTGCAAGCAGTCCAAGCCCCAACACGGGCCACATGATGTTGGAACCCATTGGCCATGGCTCCCGCATTGGGACAGGGGAGAGGGGCATTCACCTTCTCCAGTAACGCACAAATGGGATAAGGGGCAGACAGACCGTACAAGCGACAGCCACCATTGCCCGTATGGTATGCCTCCCATACATATGGTCGATGCCACAGTCGATGCGCTGAGAAACGGGTGCACTTGGGACGCAACGGTGATGCACATCCCCCATGGCATGGCCCAGTGCCTCCCGCCCTCCTTCCCCTTCTAACAAAAGCTTCACAAGTTGACATGTTCCCGCAATCCACTCTCCAGCCACTCAGGACACCATGTTCTGACACAGAGCATTGTGCAGCCGCTCATTTCTTTTTGTGGCTCAGACTTACTTGTGCTCGTAAGTGCTCGGTCAAACGGACCGGATCCGTGTGGCAGATAAAGTACAACGTCTGTTATCCCATGCCGAGGATTCGCATGCCGTCAGACAATGGTGGGATGCATATTTGAACCTTGTAAACTGTCACCAGTGGATGCAGCGGGATGTGACTGCCACACCTTAATGGCATCCCACAAACTTCTGTTTTGGCAAGAGAGTGAGAACCAAAGCTGATGACTTGGATAACCTGCGAGGTATGGAAGTCCTGTGCGCAAATGCGCGCAATGACTGAAAATTTGTGCAGCAGCCAATTTCCGAGGCCGTACCCACCGGCTCTGGTATGACAGCCGAAGGGGAGGGCGAACTGGGGCCTCACTTGGCCTGGTATCCGATGAATGCCCACCACAATGACAGCCACACATGCTGTTCCCTTGTGTGGCCTGCTGTGGCGGGTGTGTTCTGGGGGGAATGTTTGCCCGGCGCGCGCCCGGCGCACTAACGTTCCCCCCTGGTGCAGTGGCGCTGGGCACTGCTCGCCACTGCAGACGCGTGCTCGTGCAGACCGGATCTGGGCAGCGGGTCTACAGGGCTATCGTTCTGCACGGCCTCTGGGGCTGACGTATTCAGTGAGTGAAAATCCGACACCGACAGGTCTTGACTGACCACAGTAACCAGCCACAGCGGTTACTGTGGTTGGGGAGGGAGGGGGGGGAGTAGCGGCTGCAAAAGGGGGCCGAAGGCGATACGAGGGATAGTGTGGATTGATAAACCCCAAAAGGGGGGTCAGGCCCACCCCCCATTTGCACACCATTGGGCAGGAAGGAGCACAAGCATATTTGAGGAGCTCAGCCCTTGGGCTGCTGAATATTGTCTCCTCTTCTGCTCCCGTGCTATCCTGGAGCAAAAAGCGTGAAAGAAAAGACAACCTCCTCGCTAACAGAGCACGAGGCTCCCCCGTTGCACTGCCTCAGGTTGGCCCCCTCAGGATGCTCGGCCGTGGCTGCCTGCTCTTGTGTCCTCACTGCTTGGTGAGCCCATGCTGTACCCCATCATGTGGTACTGGGGGTGGGGAACCCATGGTCCTCAACTCAGGGGGGGGTGTTTGCCCAGCGCACGCCTGGAGCGCTATTTTTGTATTAACTATCCCGACTTTCACTCCGGATTTCCCCTCCCCCAAGGAGCCCCCAAGTCGACCAAGAGTGGACAGCAAACCTTCCCTACAAAGCACGAAATAGCTGAATTTAACATCAATGTGCATTACTCATGTATCAGCAAAAAAACAATCTTTTGCCCACAAGTGTGGGCATCAATACATTCATCACAATAATGCTCTGGCACTCACCACAACCTGTGATGGTGCAGCTCTTCTGAGTACACACATCTGCCTCATCCTCTCCTTCATCTAGCGTGGCGGATGAGTTGCTCTTATCAGTCCAAACACGAGGCGGGACATGGTCCCATGGTCCATAAGGAGAGTGACGGACCTGCCTCTAAAATGCAAAATTGCGTGAAATGCAACAAAACACGCGCGGCTACATCCCCCCTGCCTTCTCGGGGTCCCCATGGTGGGGAGGAATCAATATGGCTGCGTCACCCCTGCCTTCCCGGGGTCCCCATGGTGGGGAGAAATGAATGTGGCTGCATAACCCCAGCAAAAAGCGTAGATTAGGGCTCCGTATCAAAAGCGGCCCAAAAAAGATGCCCGGCGCGCGTATGGCGCGCTGACGCTCCCCCTCAGCCCCGGTAGTTGGGCAGTTGCCAAAACTGCCACCCCTCAGTACTCCGAGTGACATCCCACAAACGGCCCATACACACTGCCGCGCGGTCGTCTCATTGCCAGAGGGCGAATGGGAGGTTTGGAGGGTGCAGCTGCTCGCACACCCACTGAATACAGCCGCTGTCCTTTTGATGGAGGGCCAAGGCCGCGCTGTTCATAAATCCCCGCGGAAACGGGGCGAGATGGGCCCAATTGAGGTAAGCGAAGCGCAGGTGTGGGTGGCCTTTTGGGGGAAAGGGGGCCACGAACCCATTCACATGCTGCTCCAACTGCGAGGTTGATAACACTGGGGCAAACCAATTGCTCATGTTTGAATGCTGCTGGGCTGAACAAACAATGTCGGGCTTCCTCAACTTACTCCCCCAGCACAGAGAGAGGGCCCAAAATCAGCAAAGGGGGTTAGGACTCAGATCACCGTGCCAAAAAACGGATGTGAAGACCGGTCTCAAAAGGGGGGGGGGGGGAGGCTTGGGGAGGGGGCTGGAGACCTCATGCAGGTCAAAAGGCGCCCCACAGATGCACATCCCACTTGCATCTGGGGCAATGTTCAGCAGTTCTTCGGAACACACTTCACTTGCCATTGGGGCCACGAAGGTAAGCACAAACCAACAGCCGGTGCCTTAGTTGTCCTTCCTTTGGCCGTGTTTGCCGTTTTTGTTAGACGAAACTCGAGGGGGTGGGGGGTGGGCATGACAGAGTGAAGGGGCGCTGTACATGGGGAATGTGCAACTGCGCCTCGACGCGCGCCAAACGACATGACGCCTGCTGCACGGGTGAGGCGGCAGTTGCATGACATCGACAGGACGATTCGGCGGTTGTGAGGGGGTCTGCGGGCCACAGGGTGGGCCGCAAGGGGGGGGGGGGGGGGGCAGGGGGAGAGGTGCAGACACGGCACTCCGCCGAATGATCGGGCCCGTATTGCACTGCATCCCCACCCTCTCATCATGGCACTGGAAAAGGGCTGTGGGGCGCCTGGGAAACACAGATACATTGACAAAGCAGAGGCTTTCCTGCATGCCTACAAACTCTCAAGCCTCAACCCTCAAGCCAGCACAGACATATATTAGGCAGTGGAGCTGCTTGAAGTGCATTGCAAGTGACTTCGTCTCTGTACCCCGCTCCCCCGAAATGAATGGCTATGAGTGATGCATTGTCTGAAGCGTTGTCCGAAGCAGTATGTGGTGCTGTGTGTCAAAGGGAGGCATGTGCGTCGCAGTCAGCAGTCCCAAAAGGCAAAGCGCCGGTTCCAGGGCAATTGTGCGTGGGCCTGCCCTGCATGTCCACGTAGGGTGGCCATCGTTTCCACGGCCTCCCAGCATCGGGGCGTGCTGTGGGCCCCACGGGAGGAGGAGGGTGGGTGCATGCAGCCCCCTCCCCCAAACTCCCCACCCCATTGAGAAGAGAGGGGGGGGGGGGAGGTGAGCAGTTGGAGAAAAACACAAGTTGTAAGGGTCAGCCAGGCCATCAGCGCATGTCTGCCGCTGCCGTGTGGCATGGCTGCAGCGCACATCGCCTTGAGACAGCAGGCAATGCCTGAAGCGCCCTCCTCCTTGTGACCTTCCACAGGACGGCTTCCCCCCCCCTCTGCCACTGAAGTGCCTGCCACATCGCAAACAATGTCCTGAATTTCAAGTGAACAACATGTGAACTGCAAGCCAACTGAACCCCTGCTGGCCTCATCATCATTGTTTGTGTGTGCGCGCGTAAGTGTTTCTGATCTGACAGAAAGGAGGGACAGCAATCATGTGGAGGTCCTCCAGTTTTCTGAACCAAATATGCGTGCCTTCAGATTGCTTGCAAAAGGGTCTCCCTCGTTGATAGTAGCAACACACGGGGTGGCAGGGGAGGGGATGGAACTGGCGCTAGCCGGCCCTAACCCGCTTACCCCCTGACCATCCTTTCGCAAGAGCGTCCAGGACTATACAAGACGCCTACCCTCGTGGATAGTACAGGGCGTTCTGCTAAGTCTCTGACCACAAAAACTGTGGTCAGAAAAACGACGGTCAGACCGGGTCCCGGTGCTTAGACAAGGCGGTGCTTCCGCAAGGGGCCATAAAGCAACGGATACAGAGCTCACATATGCCCCCGTGCCACAGGCATATGGTCTTCACCGCAAACTTCAGTTCAATGTTTGACCTGCTGCTTTGCAGTACCCCTCAAGCGTGGGGCGCATGTTGCCTTGAGCTCACCGCAGTCAGCGGCTATCGAATGTTTCTTGGCCCGTTTGGATAGGCCTACAAACCTACACCCCCCATTGGGTCGGTTAGGCAGGCATCCTAGAGTTGCAAAACTTGACGACTCCACGGCAGGCCAACCGGGACCTGGGCTCGAACCCGTGTTCTGTGGCGTGTGTGTGCAGTGCATTTCCGGTTTGCTGCTTGGCCATCACCATGCTTGTTGAAATATAAAACGTTTGCAACCCCAGCGCTCATCCATCCATCACCTGACATGCCTCTGTTGAAGTGGGTCCCTTCTGTTGTGTTATGTCGGAGGTTGCACGCCAGAAACTCGAAAAATACCCCTTGCACAACAGAGAGAGCCCAATCATCAAAAGCTACGGTCATCCCAGCCTCTTGGGCTGGATGGCACCTGAGGAAACGTGTTAGACAAAGCAGAGGGGCTCACAAAAAGGGTGAACGATGATTTGACCTCCAACACGAACACAGCTAAAAATCGCTGGCAGTCAGACCCAAATCCATAAAAGTCAGCAACATGAAATGTAGGGATAAGGTTCGGAATAATAAAATCAAACTAACTTCATAAATGATATCGTCATCGAAGGGAGACGGGCAGAGGATGCAGGGCCCACAGCAGGATTCCGCGACTGCCACATGAAATTCTGCTGGCCTACTTTCTGTGAGCGAGCTGTTGCAGGCGGTGCATCCACCCTGTCATCCGTAGGATGGTCCATGGACAGTGTGTGGACGTCCAGTGCTGCAGCAGGCCAGGGGGTGTCGGGTTGCCTCCCTCTACCCCCTGCCCGCACCCTGCGATGTACCCATTGGTGTGCAACAGTTCCCTCACACCCCGAAAGGAACATGGCACAAACGACCAAGAGTGATGGTTCCCTCGCCCCCCAAGGGAATTTCAAGGAACGCGCAGCAAATAACGAATCACGCACAAAACACGGCCAAACCCCATACTCCACAAGCACTCTTCGCCCACACCACCTTGGCGTCTGATCCACTACCACTGCCTCACTGTCAACTGATGTGAGAGACTCAACGTCTGAATCAGTCGTAGCATGTGAGGAAACACTGCACCCTGACTTTGGCGCACTATCCTCATCCGAGAATCAGAATCAGATTCAAAATCAGAATCAGAAGCATCACCAAGATACTCGGCATCCAAAAACTTGGCAAAGTCCAACCCATATGGTAAATAGGCCGGCCCTGTGTCAGCATGACCAACATTCCTGGCTGAATTGCAAAAAAAAAACGGAGTGATCTGCATGATACATGGATAAATTTTTTTTATACATGGATGATACACGGATAAATGCATTGCCTGAGATGCAATCCTTCATTTGCACCACAATATACAAATGGGTAAATGCCATGGATTACAGAAATCCCACCAAAACCTGAAAAACCACCGTTGTCCCTTGTATCACAAAAGGTGATGGTTCCTCGGCCCCTCCCAAGGGAATCGCAAGGGTGGATACATTGATGATGGTGTTCTGCATTGTTTTGTTTACCTCGTCCAGGTCCAGAGACACTGGTCAGGACAGTTAAATGGACAGCAACAGTATTATGCCCATTGGGTGTGCATGATGCTGTTGGCAGGGCTACCAGTTGCGAAACCTTGGATACCGTCGGCATCAGGGTCATATCTGTCCGTTCCTTGTGAGCAATAGAAACCCTCTCCCCTTCCAGGCGTGTGCTTGAATGATGAGGTGAGGGGTTTTAGGCTCAATGGTCAGTGCTGGTGGACTGCATGTCCCTGCTGCGGACAACTGCCGCAATTAATTCTTCCAGTATTCACGCTCCCAGCACATGCGTCCCCTTTTTGGTGGGGGTGCTCCACTCACAATGTGCGTGCAAAGATTTGTATGCGTCAGCAGGTCGTTGAAAGGTACAACATGTGGAACCGCAGCACTCCAAAAGGGGGATTTGCACCTGTTGGAGCAATCAGTTCCACTTCCGCTGAAGTACCCATGCACACATGCAGAGCAATGTTCAATGGCATGCCGGGCATGCCTTCAGCATGCAGGCGAAACAAAAACTGCGAACCGTACACCTGCAGACCTCTGAGGCGCCGGGTGGGGGGTGGGGGATTGACCATCCGCTTCCTGGTGCTCGTGTAGAGGCAAAAGCTGTGAACTCTGGCATCGCAGTCCACTAGCGATCACCATCACTATCCTACGGATAGATCCTGTTCGGCATAAGGGGCCCCTAAAGGTAGTAGACATAGGTGCATGCAGTATGGCACACACCTTTGCCACGCAAGGCAGTATTGTGTTTACCTGACTGCGTTCTCACTTTCAGACGACTGTGTGTGTGTACAGAGATTTGGGGGGTGCACCATTTGACCAGGTAGCTCTCCGGGTACACCCGTATGGCCACACTGGCGTCCTCGGGCTGGGCCAGTCTGCGGGCTCCCTCCCGTAGCAGCCGCATGGCACTGCGCGCCTGCTGATTTCCTTTGCTATGCTTGTGGCGCTTGTCCTAGGGGACAACCGCCATAGGTTAGCCTCACAGGTCTGGCCCGCCGCCCCAGCCCTCATCCGCCACCCATATCTCTCTGCACGCAGCTGTAGTCAAGCGACGGCCCTGGCCCCTGCACATGCACCAGCAAACGCTGTAAGAGATCCGTGTGATTCGCTGAGTGAGAGGGGCCAGCATGCAACATCGTGATGGGAGGCTTCAGGCGGGGAAGTCTGTGGGGTTTACTGCCTGCAGGCATGAGTCAGAATGGTGGCTACACTGTGGCTTTCTGGCGAGTAGTAGCGATCTTTTTCCGTTGAACATTCACGATCCCAAAGTACAGCCCAGTTGTTGTGAGATGGCATTCACCACCCGAGCACCCGCAGGCATTGTGCTTACAGCACAGCTTCTCCCCTGGAGGAGCAACTGGTCACACACACGATGGACGTGACAAAAATTGGTCACACACACACACACACACACACACACACACACACTTGTAGTGCACCGTGCAGTACAATACAAACAGTGGACGTACACTTGTGGTATTTGCCAGAGCAAATCTTCAGGACGCGCGGCGCAAAATGCATACTGCAAACACACACACACACACACACACACACACACACACACACACACACACACACACACACACACACACACACGTTCGATGCGACAAACAGGGCATTCGTCAACGCAGCCTAAATGCACTGGATCTCGTCAGGTGCAGTGTCAAAACAAAAGCATGTTCAAACACGGCACTAGGCGCCTTTCTGCAGTGCAAAGGACAGGGACAGACGGCAACATCCTGGACCCACAGTACTCAGGTACAGCCTCTGGCATCGTCACTGAGCCAAAGGCGCACAGCAGAAGGAAACAAAAAAATTGGCAGTTCCTACCCATTACCCAGATAAAGAGGCAGAGTCAGGACAGGCACCACCCTGCACTCTGCACCGCCCAAGGTTCTCATGGGGAGGGGCATCCATCATGACCGCAGGCTTGGATATGCACCAGCCACCCGCCCCACGCCCCCGCACGTACCCGGACAAGTGACAAACCATGAGCGTTTTTCTTCGTTGCTTTCATGCAATTACGTACAGAACAGAAACGCCCCGCAACCAGGCTGCTACACACACGCGCGCGCGTGCGATTGAAGCGAGACAAACAGGCGTGACAAACAGAGCACAGCACTGGTCGCTAACGAATCTCATCAGGCCGAATGGATCAGTAGAAGGAGTTGAAAAGCATGTCGGCTAGGCGCCTTTCTGAAGTACAACAGGTACATCACCAGGAGGCAACAACGGGTGGGGCGGTCCACATGTAGTGTCCACCCCTGCAAGCAGGAAACAGTATGAAACAGCCCCTGTGCGCTGTCCGTCCTGACACCCAGCCCCGTACCCAGCCAGGCCCAGCAAGCAACATCCCTGACGATGACGATGACCCAGAGAATTCGGAAATTGAGAGCCTGGACGTACACACACACAGACACACACAGACACACATAAGGAGCATCTAAAGCGATGTCGTTGCACTGTGTGCATATTTGTAAAACTCACCAGCTGGGAAACCCTCTACAACCACCCACCACCTCTGTAGAGTGTAGTTGGCAAAATCGTTCAAGTTGATCAATGCTGCAGTGTACACAGACCGCTGAAAAAGCAGCGGGTCCACCTCCTTCCGGGAGGACTGCTTGCTGTGCTGACCTGCATGACCCAGGCCGTATTGGGGCCTCCAAAGGGTGTCAATGACTTCAGCTTCCACCTAAGAAACCAGTAGCTTGTGGCAAAGGCCCCAAACCGGCATTCGGGTAGCAGTGCACACTAAGTGCATGGCATTCCCCATGCGTACATGATCATGCACGTGGAGATCATGCACAAAGACAGGGATGGCAGCACAGGGCCTGTGACTCACAAAAACAGCCCAGCATCAAACAGTGCCTGGTTCTCAGCGGCTACTTGGGTTCACCAATATTTTCTCTCCCTTGGTGTGATATCTCACTGAAATTGCCGATTTTCCATGAGAGGCCAGCCGCTGCACCAAGGGTCCAGCCACACAGCAATCCTTAAACAGTACACACACACACACACATACACACACACACACACACACACGGTCCACGGCATCTGTGATGGTTCTCAGAGAAGCCTGGCAGAACAACCGTGAGGTCCCGGTTCATACATGCATTGACTGCAAGTAAAGGGGGTCTCGAATCGAGCAGCATTAGAAATGGTTTGGCAGACAGGACCATCGGTGCACCACCGCAAGCATGTACCCTCTGGGCTGGGACCGCAGGGGACATAGTCTGCACCCCAGTGGCTGCCAAGAAAGCCACGATACCCCTTCCATTACCGAGCTTGCAAAGATGTAGGTCGTGTTCATAGCAGCCACTGGGTGTGGTTGGAGTTTCATAACAAACGTCCCAGTCAGCTGTTTGAGCAGAGGGATGAACATGTGCAGAACCTGGACTTGGATCAGGCGTGGTGAAAATCCCAGTGCATATACGGCTGATACTGGAATGGGTTTTGGGGGCGTGCTTGCGGTGCTGTCCTGCATGGACCAGGGCATGTGTGACGCCAGGAGGACTGACATTGCAAAAGGCATACAAATCACCTCAACCAGTATTCATGCACTAATGCCATTAAACATAGCTTCACCGGATGGCCCATGGACAAAGGACCACGCCGGAAGGCCTGTGGGGCAAAGCTGCCCATGCACACGCATGCGCGCGCACACACACACTGCAAACCACAAACAAAGCAGCAAGAGCAGTGAAACAAGACATCTCCTCAGCAGCCGCAGAGCAGCCCAAGACTCCTGGGGTAGATGCGACGGCGTGCGCACAGGTCCTACTGTCATTCAGTTCAACTGCTCTGCCCTCTGCTGTGCTCTCCCACGAGACCCATTCCTCACCATTGGAGTCTGTGTTTATGCCAACCTGTGTTGGGTGCAACCACCCAACGGCACACACACACACACACACACACACACACACACACCCGTAGGACATGACAAACAGGCACAGCGAAGGCGCTGAATGTAAGGAATCTTGTCAGGCCAACCAATCAGTCACAAAAAAAAAAGTGACCATTGGCGGCTAGGCGCCTTTCTGGAAGTGGAAGAAGATGAAGGTGTCCACCCGCTCACAGCAAAGCTGCAACGGACAGACGGAAACAGCACTGCCAGATTGGCAGCACTGATAGTCTGGATGGAGTAAAGCCACCCTAGCCTGCCATCCTGCGCCCCATCCTGCTGCACCCGGTTACCCATGGGCCACACACACCGTTTGCAGCAGTACAACAATTCTTTAAAACCGCAAGGCATCCATAGCCATCACACCAGTCGCCTGTGATACCCTGCACCACGTAGTTATCAGGCAACCGCCACGACACGCATCTCCCCCCCTCCCAAAAGGCATGTTTCTGCAGCCATCCATCCAGACACTGCGCAACTTTGAGGGGGCGGGGGGGGGGGGGGGCATGTGGTGGCTCAGCGAGTACACAGCTTGGATGGTGGCTCGTGTCGTGTTCCGATATGACCAGCACCCTGTGTAACCCTTTTTGCATAGCACGCATCGCTGGCTCATGTCTGTAGCCACACAGCATGGTTACTTGCAGCCACGCTGCCGCAGAAAAAATCTCAGCAATCCAAGAACGTGTCCACTGAATCCCGTTTTTTTCACACCTGTGAAGATGGATCCTAGGTAGCCTTTATATGCAGTCTCTAGAGCGAGTAATGTGGGTCCTAGTCGCAGCTGCCACTTGGCGCTTGGGACCTGGTTGTGGAGGCCCCTTGCAGCATACCCCCGACCCCAAGTCGATTGTATGCTTTTGCGCACGGCAGCCCACGCATTCCCAACGTTTTTGCGATTCCTGGTGGATGAAATTCCGTGTGCATTCCAAATAATTAAGGTCAATGACACCGCCCCCTGGTACCATGCTTTGAGTGAGATAGGAGTAACTGCGGTGTGTGAGCTAGATTGCAAAGACAAGTGCACCGAAATCCAACCAGCATGGGTCAAATCAGGCGGAAGCATCGGACTGGCGCGCCTCAGATGGAGCATCAATCACACACACAAAGCCCTGGACAGGGCCAGCAAGGCTAACGTTGCAGGGTTCAGGCGGATCAGTCATCAGGAGCGAACCAGTTTGGTTCTGTTTGAGGTAAAACAACACAATCAGTGTCAGGCATGTGGGAGGTCTGGTGTCGTGATTTATGCATACCAAGTTGGGGTTATTTTTAGCGCAAAGGGCAGATTTACATAGTGTGTGGAATACATACAAGCACCGCCACCTCTTTCGTACACTCAGCGACCTGCAGGTCATAGCAGTGGGTTATCTATACTGGCACAGCCGGTACATGATTTGACTCTGCCATTCCAAGGACAAAATTGTGCTGGGTGCAGATGCCCCTCCCTATGACCGACAGCAACTCATAAGCACTGTCCGTGACATCGTACAACGTGCATGGAGTCAGAGGGTGGTTTGTGACTGTATGGCGAGCAACACTCGTCATTGTGGTCACTGCCGCACACCTGTTACCAAATTATGGGGAACGTTTTGGTCCGGGAGCCCACAGGACAAGGATATTGAACCGTCAGCTGTAACTGCCGACACATCTGTGCATGTGGATTGTGTGGCACTTGTGGTCATCCATCACCTCTTCAAGGAACTCTGCGACTCGCCGGGGGGTAGTAGCGTCCTGTCTGTATCCTTCGCTGTGTAAAAACTCGAGTGTGGTATCCCGTATCCAACTGCACACACACACACACACACACACACACACACACACTATTGCGAGACAAACACACACACACACACACACACAGATGCAGTGTGCAAAAAACAAAAACGCAACAAGTTAGCCGTGCACGCACGCGCGCGGGATGTGTGATTAGAAACCACACTCCTCACACATACTGCAGGGCTCAGGCTGTACCAAGCTGCACCTTCGCCCTCATGCTCAGCCCCACTGCCCCAATACCACAGCGCCCCCACTGCCCATTGGGTACAAACACTCCACTTGGACATGGGCAGGTCTGCAGTGGCGAGTACATTGAGGAGGAGGGGTCCCTGATCAGCATCAGGGCAAGAGCAAGGGAGAGGCACCCCGTGAACGACCTCTACCCTCCCCTCCACCACACAAAAGTAGAGGGGGGGGGGGGGGCAAGTGTGTGGCATACGCCCAGGCCCTTTGGGTGGGCAGCATCCAAATGAGCCTTTACCCTGGGGGGTTGACACACAGCAGCCTCCACACGACCCAATGCTTGAGCCACAAAAAGCTCCAGCAAAAAGGCCTTTGGTGGGGGGTCGGGGTCCAGATTGTTAATCATGACATATCAACGGCACAGACCCACCAACCACACCTTCGACACGGCCCTCAGTGCAAATGCACATATCATCCTCTCCTCCCACACATCCCCGCCCAACACACAGACAATAGTCGAAAGTAGTCTGGGTGCACTTGATCTCGTGATATGTAGCGCGCGCACACACACACTTGTGCATGAAAGAGACAAGGGCAAAATACCCACTGTGGATAGATGTGGAGCACGTGAACAGCACAGCGAGCACCGGTCTGTCAGCACCAATGAACACTCTGTCAGGCCAAACAGGACGCAAAACAATCAAATCAATGATCGTAACATGTTGCCATAAGGCTAGGCGCCTTTCTGAAGCAGTGAGGTGGCAGGGCCAAGTCGCTGTTCGCTAATTATCAATCAGGGTCATGGGCGAAGCAATTGAGCACACATACACACACAAACATACACAAACACACACACACACACACATGGACAGATAGGTACCAACACACACAGACACACAGATGATGGCATATCCAGTTCTTCTATTTTGCCCATCTCTTTGGCCGGATGCAATTCACCTGGTGGCCAGTGCCTGCTTAATTGCGCTGGCGCCGATCCTGATTACAACCGGCACCTCTCCACATGCTCATATGAAACCTAGCATCTAAGATTTTTGGGGTGCGCAGATTGCCGGTTAGCAGTGCAAAAACTGTGCATGTTTTTCACTGTGCACTGGTTTAGGAAGGCTGTGAAGGCAACGCTGCTACTTAAAATTTGTCTTCATCACTTTGTTGGGGCAAAGTGGTTTTGGAGGGGGGGATGGGTTGCTGGTTAGCAGTGTGCAGGCGACTGGGCGCCTTTCTGCACACAAACAAATGCAAAGAGCCCAAACCCCTGCATGACAGCAAACACATGGAGGGGACATGTCTAGAACTCTCAACAGTACCACCCTCTTAACAGAATGTCAAAAGACCAACACACACACACACACACACAACAAAGGCGACATACATGCACTGGCCAAAATCAGGCTGAGTGCACAAGATTTCATCGGGTAAAGCATTAATTTTTCATGCCACCATGCGCCCTGATGTCGTTGTACAAGGAAGGGCATAAGTCAAAACAGCCCCCGCCACCACACGTCCATGTAAGGGATGCATGCGCGTGCATACACATACACAAACAGAGGCCAAAGAGCAGCTGCCTGGGCGCCCCTGATCAAGCCGGCTGTTCATTGCGGTGCACTGCACGCACACCACCCGAACTATTTGGGGCCAAACCGGTGGACCATCCCAAGAAGCACTAGGGGTGGGGGGTTGACCATCCGCTTCCTGATGCTCGTGCAGAGGCAAAGGCTGTGAACTCTGGCATCGCAGTCCACTAGCGATCACCAGCACTATTAATCCTACAGATAGATATTGTTTCGCATAAAGGCAGTAGACAGGGTGCATGCAGTATCGCACACACCTTTGGCACCACACAAACCTTCAAAGAATGACGCCACCTATGTCCATCCCGAGATGGCCTGTCTACCTCCAGTTACACACATGCCTGCTTGGCACAATGTGCAAAATTAGGGCTCTTCGCAGGTTGCAAGCCCACCCTGTGTTAGTGCACCCCCCCCACCACACCACTTTGTGTGTTGTGACTTTATTCACACTGTCCACCTGCAAAAATATTGGAATCAAAATAGGGCAAGGGCTAGGGTTCGGGTCAGCAGATACAGATCTCCTTCACACTATGGACGGGGGCAACAAGGGCTGAAATGGGGCACAATCATGCACCACCATCCCACCATTCACCTCACACTCACTAAAAAAAAAAAAATCGCCATCCATCTTTCATGGGCCCACTACAACCACAGGAACTCTCTCATTTGTGCCTCAACAGTGTGATAGCTGACGTGAGTTCTGGGGATAACCCAAGACAAAGACATGTACAGAGTACCACAACCAGGCATCAGTCAGCAGCAAAACGAACCGTGTGCTGGGAGGCCTTCGCCAGTAGTCAGAACAATACGGCATCGCACAATCAAGCCACTGTCCCAGAGCTCTGGACGCCACGCTGCTCTGTCCCGTCTGAGGGCAGTTCGGGGGGCCCAGCGGGCTCCAGCCGCCCAACGCACACTCCTTGGAGCTGCCCCGGGGGCACTGGGGAGTCACCTCAGGTTTGTGTTGTAGCAGATGGTGGCATGCGCCATCAATTGCTGAGGAATCTGAATGACCAGATGGCCATGGGCAGGTGGTGATGGCGTGTTCCGACTTTGAATCTCGGGTGCCTTTAGGCGTCTGACATGGCGAACCGGGTTGTGTAATGATAAAGAGCGTTCTGTTGCTTATTAGTGCTCGTTTGACCAGTTGATGGTGGCTGACTTCTTGTCCTCAAAGTCTGTTGCAGGGCTTCAAGCCAAAAGAAAAATTGCCGGCTTCTGGTACCCTCGGACCTACAAGCTGGCAAGTGACTGCAGTCGGTCATTAGCAAACCGGCGTCGGTTGGTCACCAACTGCTGTCGGCCAACCTTGGTCAGCTGAGTGTCAACTGCCGTCGGGTAACCAAATGCTGCCACCGATAACCTCCAATCGCCGTGAAAAAATAAACGACTGTCTCATTCCCAACAGACAGCTCTGGGCTGCCCTTATTGCTCCCGAAGGATGAAAGTGAAAAGCGGGACAGAGAACAGCGCTGCACCAGAGGAGGTGGGGGAGGCAGGGGCAAGAATTGAGGATGGGTGGAACGTCACCTTCTGAACATGCCCATTGCCTTTGTCCTGTTAGCAACATGGCAAGTCGCCCTTGGGCACAATGAGCACTGGCACAAGGGCCTGGACTGCTGGAGTACAGCTCCATCACGTGCGATCCACTGAGAGACGGTCAAGCACCCCTCCGGTGGACCTTAGGCGAGGGAGCGTGGCAGGATACTCGGCACCTTCATCGGAAAATGGAGTCGTGTTGTAGCCTGCTTTGGTGGAGCACTGTTTGCAAATGCACTTGGGGTTGGAGATGGAGATTTTGTTGAGCCGGATGGCCGCACAATTCGAACAGATGGCCTCCTGAAGACCAGTGAAGTGCGGTGTCATATGGCTCGGTGGGGTGCGGTATGTATACACATGCCAAGCTGTGGAGCAGAGTGGCGTGGTGTGGCGCGGTGTGTGGGGTGCGATGTGTAGTGGTGTGGTGTGGGGTCGCGTGGGGTCATGTGGGGTCATGTGGTGTGGTACCAAAAGGCAATGGCCGGGATGGTCTTGCACGCGAAAAAATACAAGCCGGGGGGGCTGTGTGCCTAAGCCCTGTGTGTTGTGTGTTTCGCACCTCGGAGAGCGGACGGGGGTGCCCGTGACGGAGCCAATCTCAATTCAGGGCTGCCGAACTCCTGCTATGCACCGCCACACTGCCTAGGGGCAGTGGGCGGTGGAACTCCTGCAATGCACTGCCTCACTGCCTAGGGGAGGAGGAGGAGGAGGAGGAGCGCCTGCCGCGGTCCCACGTACGGTGAGCCTTGGCGTCGTCCCCCGGGGGCCCCACGCAGGCACTGCCGAGGGAGTCCTCCGTCTTACCTCCGCTAGAGTGAGACGAATCTCGGCGCACACCTGAGAACGCCCCTCCCAGCAGGCCGTCTGGGTCAAAGCGCCGGTGTACGACAACGCTACGGTCCGATCTGCTCTCCGGTCCCGGCCACCAACCGCTCCGACCTGTCCTGGATCCACCCGAGTCAGCGTTCCAAGATCAACGGGCACGGAAGGTGTGGGTCTCCCGGGGCATCACCCCCGGCTTGAAAACGTCGCCGGGCTAAATAGAACGCGGCCCAGCACGACTATGCGCACTGCCGGCGGGCTGAGTACCGCCGGCGTCGCGAGTACGGTCACGCTACACGATCACGTGCACCGCCGGTGGCCTGGGTACCCCCGGGTTCTGTGAGTGCGGGACGTGCGTCACGGCCATAGCACCACGGTGGTGCACCGCCGCGGAGGTCTCCGACGACGCCCGGCCGCAAAGGCCGAGCCCAAACGACGAGCCCTACGATACGTGCACCGAGACGGCACGTGACCGAGAAAGCGGCACCACGATGGTGCCCGGGCGAGACGGCGACGTTCGCCGATGGCACGTGAGGCGGTGAGTACCGCCGATGACCCGTCACCTCTGCACGGGGTGTCACGGTGGGTGGCGGAGCGCCAGGTGCAGACCCCGCCATGGTGCCTCGAGTATTGGCCTGGAGGACACACCATGGCGAGGCTGGCGCACGAAGACCGTTTGGGCAGCGCCACGGTGGCGCTCTGCCCTGAAGGTTGCGCCACGACGGCGCACGTGTACGTTGACTGCACCACGGTGGTGCCACGTCACTGAACTAGCGCCACGTTGGCACAGGGCTGGCTGGGCAGCGCCGCGGTGGCGTTCCGTCCTGAGGATTGCGCCACGATGGCGCACGTGTATGTTGGCGGCACCACGATGGCACTCTGCCACTGAACTGGAGCCATGGAGGCATAGGGCTGTCCGGGCAGTGCCACGACGGCGCCGTGCCCCGAACGATGCGCCACGGCGGCGCATGTGCGTGTTGGCTGCACCTCGGTGGTATGCTGTCACTGAAGTGGCGCCACGTTGGCGCTGGACTGTTTGGGCGGCGCCGCAGCGGCGCTCTGCCGAGAAGGCCGCGCCACGACGGCGCTCTGCCCAGAAGGCCGCGCCACAACGACGCACGGGTGCGTTCGCGGCACCACGATGGTGCCCTGCCACTGAGACCGCGCCACGTCGGTGCAGAGCTGTCGGGGCAGGCGCCACGTTGGCGTCTTGCGGTCGGGGGGAGGCCACGTATGTGCATCTGTCCCCCACAGGACTGCATGTCTGGCCCAGGGAGGGGTCCTGGACGGGTGGCGGGCGGGGTGGGCCCGGCCTGACACAGGGAAGACGCACGAGAAATCGAGACGTATCACGACTGGCTTCGAGTGTGGCAGTGCGTGTGGGCAATCCGTCCCACAGCTACCATCCTGAGGGTTTTTAGACTGGTGCCAGGTCACCAGCCTGGGGGCAGTGGGCAGTGGAACTCCTGCAATGCACCGCCACACTACCTGGGGGCAGTGGACAGTGGAACTCCTGCTATGCACCGCCACACTGCCTAGGGGCAGTGGGCAGTGGAACTCCTGCAATGCACTGCCTCACTGCCTGGGGGCAGTGGACAGTGGAACTCCTGCTATGCACCGCCACACTGCCCAGGGGCAGTGGGCAGTGGAACTCCTGCTATGCACCGCCACACTGCCTGGGGGAAGTGGGCAGTGGAACTCCTGCTATGCACCGCCACACTGCCTGAGGGCAGTGGGCGCAGCAACTCCTGCAATGCACTGCCTCACTGCCGAGGAAGTGGGCACTGCAACTCCTGCAATGCACTGCCTCACTGCCGGGGGCAGTGGGCAGTGGAACTCCTGCAATGCACTGCCTCACTGCCGGGGGCAGTGGGCAGTGCAACTCGTACAATGCACTGCCTCACTGCCTGGGGGCAGTGGGCAGTGGAACTCCTGCAATGCACTGCCTCACTGCCTGAGGGCAGTGGGCAGTGGAACTCCTGCAATGCACTGCCTCACTGCCTTGGGGTAGTGGGCAGTGGAACTCCTGCAATGCACTGCCTCACTGCCTGGGGGTAGTGGGCAGTGGAACTCCTGCAAAGCATTGCCAAGCTGCGTAGGGGGCAGTGGGCAGTGCAACTCGTACAATGCACTGCCTCACTGCCTAGGGGCAGTGGGCAGTGGAACTCCTGCAATGCACTGCCACACTGCCTAAGGGCAGTGGGCAGTGCAACTCCTGCAATGCACTGCCTCACTGCCTGGGGGCAGTGGCTAGTGGAACTCCTGCTATGCACCGCCACACTGCCTGAGGGCAGTGGGCAGTGGAACTCCTGCAATGCACTGCCTCACTGCCTGGGGGCAGTGGGCAGTGGACCTCCTGCTATGCACTGCCTCACTGCCTGGGGGCAGTGGACAGTGGAACTCCTGCTATGCACCGCCACACTGCCCAGGGGCAGTGGGCAGTGGAACTGCTACAATGCACTGCCTCACTGCCTGGGGGCAGTGGGCAGTGGAACTCCTGCTATGCACCGCCACACTGCCTGAGGGCAGTGGGCACTGCAACTCCTGCAATGCACTGCCTCACTGCCGGGGAAGTGGGCACTGCAACTCCTGCAATGCACTGCCTCACTGCCGGGGGCAGTGGGCAGTGGAACTCCTGCTATGCACCGCCACACTGCCTGAGCGCAGTGGGCAGTGGAACTCCTGCAATGCACTGCCTCACTGCCGGGGGCAGTGGGCAGTGCAAGTCGTACAATGCACTGCCTCACTGCCTGGGGGCAGTGGGCAGTGGAACTCCTGCAATGCACTGCCTCACTGCCTGAGGGCAGTGGGCAGTGGAACTCCTGCAATGCACTGCCTCACTGCCTTGGGGTAGTGGGCAGTGGAACTCCTGCAATGCACTGCCTCACTGCCTGGGGGTAGTGGGCAGTGGAACTCCTGCAATGCATTGCCACGCTACGTAGGGGGCAGTGGGCAGTGCAACTCGTACAATGCACTGCCTCACTGCCTAGGGGCAGTGGGCAGTGGAACTCCTGCAATGCACTGCCACACTGCCTAAGGGCAGTGGGCAGTGCAACTCCTGCAATGCACTGCCTCACTGCCTGGGGGCAGTGGGCAGTGGACCTCCTGCAATGCACTGCCTCACTGCCTGGGGGCAGTGGCTAGTGGAACTTCTGCTATGCACCGCCACACTGCCTGAGGGCAGTGGGCAGTGCAACTCCTGCAATGCACTGCCTCACTGCCTGAGGGCAGTGGTCAGTGGAACTCCTGCAATGCACTGCCACACTGCCCAGGGGCAGTGGGCAGTGCAACGCGTACAATGCACTGCCTCACTGCCTGGGGGCAGTGGGCAGTGGAACTCCTGCAATGCACTGCCTCACTGCCTGGGGCCAGTGGACAGTGGAATTCCTGCTATGCACCGCCACACTGCCTGAGGGCAGTGGGCAGTGCAACTCCTGCAATGCACTGCCTCACTGCCGGGGGCAGTGGGAAGTGCAACTCCTGCAATGCACTGCCTCACTGCCGGGGAAAGTGGGCACTGGAACTCCTGCTATGCACCGCCACACTGCCTGAGGGCAGTGGGCAGTGGAACTCCTGCAATGCACTGCCTCACTGCCGGGGGCAGTGGGCAGTGCAACTCGTACAATGCACTGCCTCACTGCCTGGGGGCAGTGGGCAGTGGAACTCCTGCAATGCACTGCCTCACTGCCTGAGGGCAGTGGGCAGTGGAACTCCTGCAATGCACTGCCTCACTGCCTTGGGGTAGTGGGCAGTGGAACTCCTGCTATGCACCGCCACACTACCTAAGGGCAGTGGGCAGTGGAACTCCTGCAATGCACTGCCTCACTGCCTGGGGGCAGTGGGCACTGCAACTCTTGCAATGCACTGCCTCACTGCCTGGGGGCATTGGGCAGTGGAACTCCTGCAATGCATTGCCACGCTGCGTAGAGGCAGTGGGCAGTGCAACTCCTGCAATGCACTGCCTCACTGCCTAGGGGTAGTGGGCAGTGGAACTCCTGCAATGCACTGCCACATTGCCTGAGGGCAGTAGGCAGTGCAACTCGTGCAATGCACTGCCTCACTGCCTGAGGGCAGTGGGCAGTGCAACTCCTGCAATGCACTGCCTCACTGCCTGGGGGCAGTGGGCAGTGCAACCCCTGCAATGCAGTGCCTCACTGCCTGGGGGCAGTGGGCGGTGGAACTCCTGCAATGCACTGCCTCACTGCCTGGGGGCAGTGGGCAGTGGAACTCCTGCTATGCACCGCCACACTGCCTGAGGGCAGTGGGCAGTGGAACTCCTGCAATGCACTGCCTCACTGCCTGGGGGCATTGGGCAGTGGAACTCCTGCAATGCATTGCCACGCTGCGTAGAGGCAGTGGGCAGTGCAACTCCTGCAATGCACTGCCTCACTGCCTGGGGGCGGTGGACAGTGGAACTCCTGCAATGCACTGCCACACTGCCTAAGGGCAGTGGGCAGTGCAACTCCTGCAATGCAATGCCCCACTGCCTGGGGGCAGTGGGTAGTGGAACTCCTGCTATACACCGCCACACTACCTAAGGGCAGTGGGCAGTGGAACTCCTGCAATGCACTGCCTCACTGCCTGGGGGCAGTGGGCACTGCAACTCTTGCAATGCACTGCCTCACTGCCTGGGGGCATTGGGCAGTGGAACTCCTGCAATGCATTGCCACGCTGCGTAGAGGCAGTGGGCAGTGCAACTCCTGCAATGCACTGCCTCACTGCCTAGGGGTAGTGGGCAGTGGAACTCCTGCAATGCACTGCCTCATTGCCTGAGGGCAGTAGGCAGTGCAACCCATGCAATGCACCGCCACCTTACCTAAGGGCAGTGGGCAGTGGAACTCGTGCAATGCACTGCCTCACTGCCTGGGGGCAGTGGGCACTGCAACTCTTGCAATGCACTGCCTCACTGCCTGGGGGCAGTGGGCAGTGCAACCCCTGCAATGCAGTGCCTCACCGCCTGGGGGCAGTGGGCGGTGGAACTCCTGCAATGCACTGCCTCATTGCCTGAGGGCAGTAGGCAGTGCAACTCGTGCAATGCAGTGCCTCACTGCCTGAGGGCAGTGGGCAGTGCAACTCCTGCAATGCACTGCCTCACTGCCTGGGGGCAGTGGGCAGTGCAACCCCTGCAATGCAGTGCCTCACCGCCTGGGGGCAGTGGGCGGTGGAACTCCTGCAATGCACTGCCTCATTGCCTGGGGGCAGTGGGCAGTGGAACTCCTGCTATGCACCGCCACACTGCCTGGGGGCAGTGGGCAGTGGAACTCCTGCAATGCACTGCCTCACTGCCTGGGGACGGTGGGCAGTGGAACTCCTGCAATGCATTGCCACGCCGCGTAGAGGCAGTGGGCAGTGCAACTCCTGCAATGCACTGCCTCACTGCCTGGGGGCGGTGGACACTGGAACTCCTGCAATGCACTGCCACACTGCCTAAGGGCAGTGGGCAGTGCAACTCCTGCAATGCACTGCCTCACTGCCTGGGGGCAGTGGGCAGTGCAACTCGTGCAATGCACTGCCTCACTGCCTGGGGGCAGTGGGCGGTGGAACTCCTGCAATGCACTGCCTCACTGCCTGGGGGCAGTGGGTAGTGGAACTCCTGCTATGCACCGCCACACTGCCTGAGGGCAGTGGGCAGTGGAACTCCTGCAATGCACTGCCTCACTGCCTGGGGGCAGTGGGCACTGCAACTCTTGCAATGCACTGCCTCACTGCCTGGGGGCAGTGGGCAGTGCAACCCCTGCAATGCAGTGCCTCACCGCCTGGGGGCAGTGGGTAGTGGAACTCCTGCAATGCACTGCCTCATTGCCTGAGGGCAGTAGGCAGTGCAACTCGTGCAATGCAGTGCCTCACTGCCTGAGGGCAGTGGGCAGTGCAACTCCTGCAATGCACTGCCTCACTGCCTGGGGGCAGTGGGCAGTGCAACCCCTGCAATGCAGTGCCTCACCGCCTGGGGGCAGTGGGCGGTGGAACTCCTGCAATGCACTGCCTCACTGCCTGGGGGCAGTGGGCAGTGGAACTCCTGCTATGCACCGCCACACTGCCTGAGGGCAGTGGGCAGTGGAACTCCTGCAATGCACTGCCTCACTGCCTGGGGACATTGGGCAGTGGAACTCCTGCAATGCATTGCCACGCCGCGTAGAGGCAGTGGGCAGTGCAACCTCTGCAATGCACTGCCTCACTGCCTGGGGGCGGTGGACAGTGGAACTCCTGCAATGCACTGCCACACTGCCTAAGGGCAGTGGGCAGTGCAACTCCTGCAATGCACTGCCTCACCGCCTGGGGGCAGTGGGCAGTGCAACTCGTGCAATGCACTGCCTCACTGCCTGGGGGCAGTGGGCGGTGGAACTCCTGCAATACACTGCCTCACTGCCTGGGGGCAGTGGGTAGTGGAACTCCTGCTATGCACCGCCACACTGCCTGAGGGCAGTGGGCAGTGGAACTCCTGCAATGCACTGCCTCACTGCCTGGGGGCAGTGGGCACTGCAACTCTTGCAATGCACTGCCTCACTGCCTAGGGGCATTGGGCAGTGGAACTCCTGCAATGCATTGCCACGCTGCGTAGAGGCAGTGGGCAGTGCAACTCCTGCAATGCACTGCCTCACTGCCTAGGGTCAGTGGGCACTGGAACTCCTGCAATGCACTGCCTCATTGCCTGAGGGCAGTAGGCAGTGCAACTCGTGCAATGCACTGCCTCACTGCCTGAGGGCAGTGGGCAGTGCAACTCCTGCAATGCACTGCCTCACTGCCTGGGGGCAGTGGGCAGTGCAACTCCTACAACGCGCTGCCTCACTGCCTGAGGGCAGTGGGCAGTAGAACTCCTGCAGTGGGCATTGGAACTCGTGTAATGCACTGCCTCACTGCGTGAGGAGGAGGAGGAGGAGGAAGAGCGCCTGCCGCGGTCCCACGTACGGTGAGCCTTGGCGTCGTCCCCCGGGAGTCCCACGCAGACCGGCCGAGGGAGTCCTCCGTCTTACCTCCGCTAGAGCAAGACGAATCTCGTCGCACACCTCAGAACGCCCCTCCCAGCAGGCCGTCTGGGTCTCAACGTCGGTGTACGACAACGCTACGGTCCGATCTGCTCTCCGGTCCCAGCCACCGACCGCTCCGAACTGTCCTAGATCCACCCGAGGTAGCGTCCCAGTATCAACGGTCACGGAAGGTGTGGGTCTCCCGGGGCATCACCCCCGATTTACCCGGGCTAAATAGAACGCGGCCCAGCACGACTATGCGCACTGCCGGCGGGCTGAGTACCGCCGGTGTCGCGAGTACGGTCACGCTACACGATCACGCGCACCGCCGGTGGCCTAGGTACCCTCGGGTTCTGTGAGTGCGGGACGTGCGTCACAGCCATAGCACCACGGTGGTGCACCGCCGTGGAGGTCACCGACGACGCCCGGCCGCAAAGGCCGAGCCCAAACGACGAGCCCTACGATACGTGCACCGAGACGGCACGTGACCGAGAAAGTGGCACCACGATGGCGCCCGAGCGAGACGGCGACGTTCGCCGATGGCACATGAGGCGGTGAGTACCGCCGATGACACGTCACCTCTGCACGGGGTGTCACGGAGGTTGGCGGAGCGCCAGGTGAAGACCTCGCCATGGTGCCTCGAGTATTGGCCTGGAGGATTCACCATGGCCAGGGTGGCGCACGAAAACCGTCTGGGCAGCGCTACGGTGGCGCTCTGCCCTGAGGGTTGCGCCACAACGGCGCCGTGTACGTTGACTGCACCACGGTGGTGCCATGTCACTGAACTGGCGCCACGTCGGCGCAGGGCTGTCTGGGCAGCGCCGCGGTGGCGCTCTGCCCTGAAGATTGCGCCATGATGGCGCACGTGTACGTTGGCGGCACCACGATGGCGCCCTGCCACTGAACGGGAGCCATGGAGGCATAGGGCTGTCCGGGCAGTGCCACGACGGCGCCGTGCCCCGAAGATTGCGCCACGGCGGCACACGTGCACGTTGACTGCACCATGATGGTGTGCTGCCACTGAAGTGGCGCCACGTTGGCGCTGGATTGTTTGGGCGGCGCCACGGCGGCGCTCTGCCGAGAAGGCCGCGCCACGACGGCGCTCTGCCTAGAAGGCCGCGCCACGACGGCGCACGGGTACGTTCGTGGCACCACGATGGTGCCCTACCACTGAGCCCGCGCCATGTTGGTGCAGAGCTGTCGGGGCAGCGCCACGGTGTCGCTCCACTCTTGCGGTCGCGTCACGGTGACGCTCGTATTCGTCGGCGGCACCACGGTGGTACCCGGACAGCACAGAGATTGAATTGTGGCAGCAATTGCTTGTTGGGACTCTCAGTCTCTTCGATTTCCTCAAACCATTGTGACACGAGGTCGTCCAGGACTTGTCCAGGTTCAAAGTCTGGTCGTATGGTTGAGTCACTGCCAATGGTTGGCGGCGTGAACAGGACACGCTGTTCTTGCGGACTAACACTTCCCGAGTGCCTCGACATGCTCAATACCTGCGGCCCCCGATTGGACCGGGCAGGACTCCATGACAAAGCATCGAAAAAAAAATAGACACGAAAAAAATAGACACTCAAAAAGGGTGGGGGGGGTACTGGAAAATTGGAGATGGCACCTAGGAGCCCCGTCATTAGAATAGGTCCGCAAAGAAGAAAGGCAGAGAGTGGGACTTGGTCCCAATCCACGCACAATTGAAGCTATAGGCCAACCAACAACCCAAACACTGGTGGAGTTGCTGGCTATGTAATTTTACCTTTTTCCGAAATCCCTCTGCCGCCTTTGTGATAGATTTTGGTGGCCAGTTGGTGACAATATAGGTACTGCACCCCCTTTCACAACCCATGTAGTGGCTGCTAGGCGCATGTAGCCTGGACTATGGGCCCACAACGCACAAAAATTACTATTTCTTTTTGTAGTTGAACTGCTAGCATTTGAATGCTTTCAAGTGCCACCAAACAACAGCCTAAACATCAGCAATTTTATGGCCCTGGCTACATCGACCTGGCAATCATTACGAAGATCCCCATGGGTGCAAAAATATGTGTATCGTGACCAAAAACACCACCCAAACACATCCAACGGCCAAATGACGGGTTTCAGAAAAGTCAAATTGTTAAAACGTTTCAAATCCCATCAAACACCGTAAAAAACACCGTTTCCGAAATACCTCCGTTGCCCTTTACATGGGAAAGGGGTGGCTATTTGGTCACCATACTGGTACTCTAGCCACCATGGGAATCCATACAGTGGCCGCTCACCTCCTTGAAAACTCAAAAAAACCCTTTTGGGTGGCCGTTTAGTCACACGTGAGATTTTTCAAGTAAATTGACTGTTTGCAAAACATTTGTTTCAGCTCTAGGATGGGTTTGGGTGGTCACTTTCGTGAAAATATGGGTTTTCTAACACCGATATTAGCCACGAACTGGGCCATGTCCCCTCCAAAGCCCCGAAAATGCTGTTGTTTTTCGTGGGGGAGGGGGGGGCTCTTTCGTGGCACCTAAAACTTTTTGGGATTTTGACTTTTTCGAAACTCCGTTGTCGTCTTTTGGACGTTTTTAGGTTGTGATTTGGTGACAATACCGGTACTCAAACCCCCTTTGGCACCCATGAACCACACCAGTGGCCCCATAAAAAGGCCGGTTTGGGAAACTTGGAGATAGCACCCGAGAACCCCTTCATTGGACCAGGGTTGGGATCGATACACATACACGATGGTCACTACACGTCAACAAACTTTTGCCTGCTCGAGTGCATCCAAGCCCAAACAACGCTTTCAGGGGCCATTAAACCCGGCCAAGAGGGTTCAAATAGTTCATGGCCCCCAATGGCTTTAGATGGCTTTATCATACTCCCATTGTCACCGAGTGATCATCCCACAACAGCCCAAAGGTGCCTATGCGTTGTCACGGGTCACCCCAGGCCTGAAAATAGCGTAGTCCTCACCAATGCAGCCCCATAGGAGGGCCAAGCTGGGAAACTTGGAGAAACCCATCATTGGTAGGGGGGTACATGTGGAAGGTGAACATGGAACAGGATTGGGGTCTGAATCGACACACAGTGGCCGCTATAGGCCAACCAACTTTTGCCCACAACAAAGGCACCCAGGTACAGTGGCGGGGAGAGGTCAACATCAAAAAAATCCATTGGGGGGTCATTTTGTCTGCCTAAATGATGAATTTACAAAGGGTTGGACATCCAATATCACCCATTAGGGCACGCTGCGCGAATCACCCCCAAAAGTGGGGTAGATGGCGCCCGTGCCTGCGCTTGATCTAACACCTTCTCTTCGATGTGTTTTCTAGGTGTTTGTCCTCAGCTTCACAGTCTTGAAGGCAGGTGGTGTAGCAACTGCGCATTAGAAGCACCACCTATGACTTGGCAGGGACAGTGTGCAAGTCTAAATGAAAGGGGAGCCCCTTTTTGTACAAAGGGGGGCCGGGTGATCCGTGGAAATGCCAGATTCAATTCCTCTTGCTGGAGGGGTCCTATGGGACCACCCAATACAGCATAGAATGGGGTCGGCGTTTCTGGGGATTTTAGAGGGGAGACTCTGCATGATCATCTCTGTGGGCGATGGCTCCTGCACCATTGCTGGCAAAGAGCCATGAAACAGGGGCACGGCGTTACGGCCAAACAGCTACACAGCGTCAGCTCCCCGTGAAATGGAACAGCAGCGCGGTGATGCACAAAGCCTGAAAAACCATAATGTGGTAAAGACCTTCGAAGAAAACGTCAGCTTGGTTGGGGGGTTAACAGAGGATCAGAGGATCACGCCCGGCAACGTGGTTGGGTACGGGTGAACGTGTGCAGTGGATTCCCGGTGGAAAACGCATTTGAAAAAGAATGCTCCCCAGAACACAACCCCAGGCACGGAAGGGGGGGTTAGGCTGCCAAACAAAGAGAGAACGCGTGAACATGAACATGGGTGTGCATAACAAACTGCCTGCGATGTCACGGTTATGTCGTATGGGAGTGAAAATGCATGTGAACATGCCTATGAATATCAAACACTGAGCCGGCGCTACGTTGGCGTCTGGCGGTCGGGGGAGGCCACGTAGGTGCGTCTGTCCCCCACAGGACCGCATGTCTGGCCGAGGGAGGGGTCCTGGATGGTTGGCGGGCGGGGTGTGCCCGGCCTGACACAGGGAAGACGCGCGAGGAATCACGACGTATCACGACTGGCTTCGAGCGTGGCAGTGCGTGTGGGCAATCCGTCCCACAGCTACCATCCTGAGGGTTTTTAGAGTGGTGCCAGGTCACCAGGCCTGAGGGCAGTGGGCAGTGCAACTCCTGCAATGCATTGCCACGCGGCGTAGGGGCAGTGGGCAGTGGAACTCCTGCAATGCACTGCCTCACTGCTTGGGGGCAGTGGGCAGTGGAACTCCTGCAATGCACTGCCTCACTGCCTGAGGGCAGTGGGCAGTGCATTGTAGGCATTGCATTGGGGGCGGTGTGGTGTGGTGTGGTGCGGCCTGGTGTGGTGTGGTGTGGTGTGGCGTGGCGTGGCGTGGCGTGGCGTGGCGTGGCGTGGTGTGGTGTGGTGTGCCGAAAGCGCTGTTACCAGAAGGCAATGGCCGGGATGTCTACCCACGGGTACAAGTAAACGGGCCGGGCTGTGTGTGTGGCGTGCGCGCTGTGTGTAAGTGTGTTGTTGCATAGCCGGAATGGTGCACTCCCGCACTGGGCTGGCTGTGCTCTGCCGACGCCCGTGCGCAGGCAGACAGGGCCTCATTGGTCCACTGCACCCTGCGTGCAACTCCTGCAATGCACTGCCTCACTGCCTGGGGGCAGTGGGCAGTGGCACTCCTGCTATGCACTGCCCCTCTGCCCTGGGGTTAGTGGGCAGTGGAACTCCTGCAATGCACTGCCCCACTGCCCTGGGGGCAGTGGGCAGTGCAACTCCTGCAATGCACTGCCTCACTGCCTGGGGGCAGTGGGCAGTGCAACTCCTGCAATGCATTGCCACGCGGCGTAGGGGCAGTGGGCAGTGGAACTCCTGCAATGCACTGCCTCACTGCTTGGGGGCAGTGGGCAGTGGAACTCCTGCAATGCACTGCCTCACTGCCTGAGGGCAGTGGGCAGTGCATTGTAGGCATTGCATTGGGGGCGGTGTGGTGTGGTGTGGTGCGGCCTAGTGTGGTGTGGTGTGGTGTGGCGTGGCGTGGCGTGGCGTGGCGTGGCGTGGCGTGGCGTGGCGTGGCGTGGTGTGGTGTGCCGAAGGCGCTGTTACCAGAAGGCAATGGCCGGGATGTCTACCCACGGGTACAGGTAAACGGGCCGGGCTGTGTGTGTGGCGTGCGCGCTGTGTGTAAGTGTGTTGTTGCATAGCCGGACCGGTGCACTCCCGCACTGGGCTGGCTGTGCTCTGCCGACGCCCGTGCGCAGGCAGACAGGGCCTCATTGGTCCACTGCACCCTGCGTGCAACTCCTGCAATGCACTGCCTCACTGCCTGGGGGCAGTGGGCAGTGGAACTCCTGCAATGCACTGCCCCACTGCCCTGGGGGCAGTGGGCAGTGCAACTCCTGCAATGCACTGCCTCACTGCCTGGGGGCAGTGGGCAGTGCAACTCCTGCAAAACACTGCCGCACTGCCCTGGGGGCAGTGGGCAGTGGAACTCCTGCAATGCACTGCCCCACTGCCCTGGGGGCAGTAGGCAGTGGAACTCCTGCAATACACTGCCGCACTGCTTGGGGGCAGTGGGCAGTGCAACTCCTGCAATACACTGCCTCACTGCCCTGGGGGCAGTGGGCAGTGGAACTCCTGCAATGCACTGCCCCGCTGCCCTGAGGGCAGTGGGCAGTGGAACTCCTGCAATGCACTGCCCCACTGCCCTGGGGGTAGTGGGCAGTGGAACTCCTGCAATGCACTGCCCCACTGCCCTGGGGGCAGTGGGCAGTGGAACTCCTGCAATGCACTGCCTCACTGCCTGGGGGCAGTGGGCAGTGCAACTCCTGCAATACACTGCCGCACTGCCCTGGGGGCAGTGGGCAGTGGAACTCCTGCAATGCACTGCCCCACTGCCCTGGGGGCAGTGGGCAGTGCAACTCCTGCAATACACTGCCGCACTGCCTAGGGGCAGTGGGCAGTGGACCTCCTGCAATGCACTGCTTCACTGCCCTCGGGCAGTAGGCAGTGCAACTCCTGCAATGCACTGCCCCACCGCCTGGAGGCGGTGGGCAGTGGAACCCATGCAATGCACTGCCTCACCGCCTGGGAGCAGTGGGCAGTCCAACCCCTGCAATGCACTGCCTCACTGCCTGGGGGCAGTGGGCAGCGGACCCACTGCAATACACTGCCCCACTGCCTGGGGGCAGTGGGCAGTGCAACTCCCGCAATACACTGCCGCACTGCCTAGGGGCAGTGGGCAGTGCAACTCCTGCAATGCACTGCCCCACCGCCTGGGGGCAGTGGGCAGTGGAACCCATGCAATGCACTGCCTCACCGCCTGGGAGCAGTGGGCAGTCCAACCCTGCAATGCACTGCCTCACTGGCTGGGGGCAGTGGGCAGTGCAACTCCTGCAATGCACTGCCTCACTGCCTAGGGGCAGTGGGCAGTGCAACTCCTGCAATGCACTGCCTCACTGCCTGGGGGCAGTGGGCAGTGTAACTCCTGCAATGCACTGCCTCACTGCCCTGGGGGCAGTGGGCAGTGGAACTCCTGCAATGCACTGCTTCACTGCCTGGGGGCAGTGGGCAGTGCAACTCTTGCCATGCACTGCCTCAGTGCCCGGGGGCAGTGGGCAGTGGAACTCCTGCAATGCACTGCCTCAGTGCCCGGGAGCAGTGGGCAGTGCAACTCCTGCAATGCACTGCTTCACTGCCCTCGGGCAGTAGGCAGTGCAACTCCTGCAATGCACTGCCTCAATGCCTGGGGGCAGTAGGCAGTGCAGCTCCTGCAATGCACTGCCTCACTGCCTGGGGGCAGTGGGCAGCGGACCCACTGCAATACACTGCCCCACTGCCTGGGGGCAGTGGGCAGTGCAACTCCTGCAATGCACTGCCCCACCGCCTGGGGGCGGTGGGCAGTGGAACCCATGCAATGCACTGCCTCACCGCCTGGGAGCAGTGGGCAGTCCAACCCTGCAATGCACTGCCTCACTGGCTGGGGGCAGTGGACAGTGCAACTCCTGCAATGCACTGCCTCACTGCCTAGGGGCAGTGGGCAGTGCAACTCCTGCAATGCACTGCCTCACTGCCTGGGGGCAGTGGGCAGTGTAACTCCTGCAATGCACTGCCTCACTGTCCTGGGGGCAGTGGGCAGTGGAACTCCTGCAATGCACTGCTTCACTGCCTGGGGGCAGTGGGCAGTGCAACTCTTGCCATGCACTGCCTCAGTACCCGGGGGCAGTGGGCAGTGTAACTCCTGCAATGCACTGCCTCACTGCCCGGGAGCAGTGGGCAGTGCAACTCCCGCAATACACTGCCGCACTGCCTGGGGGCAGTGGGCAGTGCAACCCCTGCAATGCACTGCCTCACTGCCCTCGGGCAGTAGGCAGTGCAACTCCTGCAATGCACTGCCCTACCGCCTGGGGGCAGTGGGCAGTGCAACTCCTGCAATGTACTGCCTCACCGCCTGGGAGCAGTGCGCAGTCCAACCCCTGCAATGCACTGCCTCACTGGCTGGGGGCAGTGGGCAGTGCAGCTCCTGCAATGCACTGCCTCACTGCCTGGGGGCAGTGGGCAGTGGAACTCCTGCAATGCACTGCCTCACTGGCTGGGGGCAGTGGGCAGTGCAGCTCCTGCAATGCACTGCCTCACTGGGTGGGGGCAGTAGGCAGTGCAACTCCTGCAATGCACTGCCTCACTGCCTGGGGGCAGTGGGCAGTGCAACTCCTGCAATGCACTGCCTCACTGCCCTCGGGCAGTAGGCAGTGCAACTCCTGCAATGCACTGCCCCACCGTCTGGGGGCAGTGGGCAGTGGAACCCATGCAATGCACTGCCTCACCGCCTGGGAGCAGTGCGCAGTCCAACCCCTGCAATGCACTGCCTCACTGGCTGGGGGCAGTGGGCAGTGCAACTCCTGCAATGCACTGCCTCACTGCCTAGGGGCAGTGGGCAGTGCAACTCCTGCAATGCACTGCCTCACTGCCTGGGGGCAGTGGGCAGTGCAACTCCTGCAATGCACTGCCTCACTGCCCTGGGGGCAGTGGGCAGTGCAACTCCTGCAATGCACTGCCTCACTGCCTGGGGGCAGTGGGCAGTGGAACTCCTGCAATGCACTGCCGCACCGCATGGGGGCAGTGGGCAGTGGAACTCCTGCAATGCACTGCCTCACTGCCTGGGGGCAGTGGGCAGCGGACCTCCTGCAATGCACTGCCTCAGTGCCCGGGAGCAGTGGGCAGTGCAACTCCCGCAATACACTGCCGCACTGCCTGGGGGCAGTGGGCAGTGCAACCCCTGCAATGCACTGCCTCACTGCCCTCGGGCAGTAGGCAGTGCAACTCCTGCAATGCACTGCCCCACCGCCTGGGGGCAGTGGGCAGTGGAACTCCTGCAATGTACTGCCTCACCGCCTGGGGGCAGTGGACAGTGCAACCCCTGCAATGCACTGCCTCACTGCCTGGGGGCAGTGGGCAGTGCAGCTCCTGCAATGCACTGCCTCACTGCCTGGGGGCAGTGGGCAGTGTAATTCCTGCAATGCACTGCCTCACTGCCTGGGGGCAGTGGGCAGTGCAACTCCTGCAATGCACTGCCTCACTGCCCTGGGGGCAGTGGGCAGTGCAACCCCTGCAATGCACTGCCTCACTGCCCTCGGGCAGTAGGCAGTGCAACTCCTGCAATGCACTGCCCCACCGCCTGGGGGCAGTGGGCAGTGGAACCCATGCAATGCACCGCCTCACCGCCTGGGAGCAGTGCGCAGTCCAACCCCTGCAATGCACTGCCTCACTGGCTGGGGGCAGTGGGCAGTGCAGCTCCTGCAATGCACTGCCTCACTGGCTGGGGGCAGTGGGCAGTGTAACTCCTGCAATGCACTGCCTCACTGCCTGGGGGCAGTGGACAGTGCAACTCCTGCAATGCACTGCCTCACTGCCCTGGGGGCAGTGGGCAGTGCAACTCCTGCAATGCACTGCCTCACTGCCCGGGAGCAGTGGGCAGTGGAACTCCTGCAATGCACTGCCTCACTGCCTGGGGTCAGTGGGCAGTGCAACTCCTGCAATGCACTGCCTCACTGCCCTGGGGGCAGTGGGCAGTGCCACTCCTGCAATGCACTGCCTCACTGCCCGGGAGCAGTGGGCAGTGCAACTCCTGCAATGCACTGCCTCACTGCCTGGGGGCAGTGGGCAGTGGAACTCCTGCAATACACTGCCGCACCGCCTGGGGGCAGTGGGCAGTGGAACTCCTGCAATGCACTGCCTCACTGCCTGGGGGCGGTGGGCAGCGGAATTACTGCAATGCTCCGCCCCACTGCCTGGGGGCAGTGGGCAGCGCAACCCCTGCAATGCACTGCCTCATTGCCCGGGGGCAGTGGGCAGCGGAACTCCTGCAAGTCATTGCCTCACTGCCCTCGGGCAGTAGGCAGTGCAACTCCTGCAATGCACTACCTCACTGCCTGGGGGCAGCGGACAGTGCAACTCCTGCACTGCGCTGCGTCACTGCATGGGGGCAGTGGGCAGTGGAACTCTAGGAAGGCACTACCTCACTGCCTGGGGGCAGTGGGCAGTGAAACTCCTGCAATGCACCGCCTCACTGCCTGGGGGCAGTGGGCAGTGGAACTGTGGCAATGCACTATCTCACTGCCTGGGGGCAGTGGGCAGTGCAACTCCTGCAATGCTCTGCCCCACTGCCTGGGGGCAGTGGGTAGCGCAACTCCTGCCATACACTGCCGCACTGCCTGGGGGCAGTGGGCAGTGCAACTCCCGCAATGCAGTGCCTCACTGACCTCGGGCAGTAGGCAGTGCAACTCCTGCAATGCACTGCCTCACTGCCTGGGGGCAGTGGGCAGTGGAACTCCTGCAATGCACTGCCACCGCCTGGGGGCAGTGGGCAGTGCAACTCCTGCAACGCACTACCTCACTGCCTGGGGGCAGTGGGCAGTGCAACTCCTGCAATGCACTGCCCCACTGCCTGGGGGCAGTGGGCAGTGGAACTGTGGCAATGCACTATCTCACTGCCTGCGGGCAGTGGGCAGTGGAACTCCTGCAATGCACTGCCTCACTGCCTGAGGGCAGTGGGCAGTGCATTGTGGGCATTGCATTGGGGGCGGTGTGGTGTGGTGTGGTGCGGCCTGGTGTGGTGTGGTGTGGTGTGGTGTGGCGTGGCGTGGCGTGGCGTGGCGTGGCGTGGCGCGGCGCGGCGCGGCGTGGCGTGGCGTGGCGTGGTGTGGCGTGGTGGAGTGGTGTGGTGTGGTGTGGTGTGGTGTGGTGTGGTGTGGTGTGGTGTGGTGTGGTGTGGTGTGGCGTGGCGAGGCGTGGCGTGGCGTGGCGTGGCGTGGCGTGGCGTGGCGTGGTGTGGTCTGGTGTGGTGTGGTGTGGTGTGGTGTGGTGTGGTGTGGTGTGGTGTGGTGTGGTGTGGTGTGGTGTGGTGTGGTGTGGTGTGGTGTGGCGTGGCGAGGCGTGGCGTGGCGTGGCGTGGCGTGGCGTGGCGTGGCGTGGCGTGGTGTGGTCTGGTGTGGTGTGGTGTGGTGTGGTGTGGTGTGGTGTGGTGTGGTGTGGTGAGGTGTGGTGTGGTGTGGCGTGGTGTGGTGTGGTGTGGTGTGGTGTGGTGTGGTGTGGTGTGGTGTGGTGTGGTGTGCCGAAGGCGCTGTTACCAAAGGGCAAAGGCCGGGATGTCTACCCACGGGTACAGGTAAACGGGCTGGGCTGTGTGTGTTGTGTGCGCGCTGTGTGTAAGTGTGTTGTGGCATAGCCGGACCAGTGCACTCTCGCACTTGGCCGACACTGCCTTGCCGACGCCTGCGCGCAGTCACACAGGGTCTCATTTGCCCACTGCACCCTGCGTGCCGCGCTGCACCACCAGTGCCTTCTCTGTGGTGCCGCATTGCTTGGCGCTCGGCACCACACTGCACTGTGTGTGCCCTGCTGCTCCGTTGTTGTGGGCAGGGGGCAGTGGGCAGTGTTACGCACCGCCTGGGGGCTGTGGGCAATGGAAATAGCGCTTCGCACTGCCTCACTGCCTGGGGGCGGTGGGCAGTGCAACTCCTGCAATCCGCTGCCTCACTGCCCGGGGGCAGTGGGCAGTGCAACTCCTGCAATGCACTGCCTCAGTGCCCTGGGGCAGTGGGCAGTGCAACTCCTGCAACGCACCGCCCCACTGCCTGGGGGCAGTGGACGGCGCAACTCCCGCAATGCACTGCCGCACTGCCTGGGGGCAGTGGGCAGTGCAGCTCCTGCAATGCACTGCCTCACTGCCCTGGGGCAGTGGGCAGTGGAACTCCTGCAATGCACTGCCTCACTGCCTGGGGGCAGCGGACAGTGCAACTCCTGCAATGCACTGTCTCACTGCCCTGGGGCAGTGGGCAGTGGAACTTCTGCAATGCACTGCCTCACTGCCTGGGGGCAGTGGGCAGTGCAACTCCTGCAATGCACTGTCTCACTGACCTCGGGCAGTAGGCAGTGCAACTCCTGCAATGCACTGCCTCACTGCCTGGGGGCAGTGGGCAGTGGAACTCCTGCAATGCACTGCCACCGCCTGGGGGCAGTGGGCAGTGCAACTCCTGCAACGCACTACCTCACTGCCTGGGGGCAGTGGACAGTGCAACTCCTGCAATGCACTGCCCCACTGCCTGGGGGCAGTGGGCAGTGGAACTGTGGCAATGCACTATCTCACTGCCTGCGGGCAGTGGGCAGTGGAACTCCTGCAATGCACTGCCTCACTGCCTGAGGGCAGTGGGCAGTGCATTGTGGGCATTGCATTGGGGGCGGTGTGGTGTGGTGTGGTGCGGCCTGGTGTGGTGTGGTGTGGTGTGGCGTGGCGTGGCGTGGCGTGGCGTGGCGTGGCGTGGCGTGGTGTGGTGTGGTGTGGTGTGGTGTGGTGTGGTGTGGTGTGGTGAGGTGAGGTGTGGTGTGGTGTGGTGTGGTGTGGTTTGTCCTGGCGTGGCGTGGCGTGGCGTGGCGTGGCGTGGCGCGGCGCGGCGCGGCGTGGCGTGGCGTGGCGTGGTGTGGCGTGGTGGAGTGGTGTGGTGTGGTGTGGTGTGGTGTGGTGTGGTGTGGTGTGGTGTGGTGTGGTGTGGTGTGGCGTGGCGAGGCGTGGCGTGGCGTGGCGTGGCGTGGCGTGGCGTGGCGTGGTGTGGTCTGGTGTGGTGTGGTGTGGTGTGGTGTGGTGTGGTGTGGTGTGGTGTGGTGTGGTGAGGTGTGGTGTGGTGTGGCGTGGCGTGGTGTGGTGTGGTGTGGTGTGGTGTGGTGTGGTGTGGTGTGGTGTGGTGTGGTGTGGTGTGGTGTGGTGTGGTGTGGTGTGGTGTTGGAGTTGACCAACCATCCAGGCAGCACGTCACAAGGTTGCACCACATCTACACCGCTACATGTGGCTCCTGCAGCCATCGCCCGTTAGATTGCAGAACGTACCTGACATGAGCGACAAGTGTGCCTTCGGCGTTTGAGTCCAAACTTGGATCCACATTGACCGCAAGTCAGCCCAGGCACAGATGTGGGCCGGCGGTACGTTGTACCCGCTCCATTGAACTGACATTGGAGTAGGAACGTGACAGGCAACGACCACACATTCAAAGGATGCCAAGGGATTGGGAGAGTGCGCCATGGGTGTGCACAAATTGATGACGCGTTGGTACTTGAGGAATGGCGGTTGTAGCACAAACCCAGCTGTCTGGGAATGGAATACCCATTGTGCCATAGGGGCATATGTGGACAGGTCACACAGTCGGATCACATTTGTATGGAAATTGTACACATGCGGAACAGGTGGCGTGGAAATGACGTGTAGCTCACCCCTACTGCCCAAGTAGTGCAATTTGCACCCACTGCATGAGTATCGATCTCAAACACTGCCCCAGTGGCATTCATCCATCCCCACTGCCCAAGGACACCTCAACCACTGCCCCAGTGCCCCTCGGGGTGCAGATTGCAACCCATGCGTCAGTGAGGCCCGTCCCCACTGTCAAGTGCAATTCGCAGAGGTGTAGATTGACCACAGCCCCTGAATGATGAGGGCACAGGAAGAGGTGTCGTTTTGTCCAGTGCGACTGCCCCCCCCCCCCCATCGTATAAAAGCTACGCAAAAGTCCCAAATTAATACGGTCCCTACGCCTGTAGCTTGGACAACGCCATAGACGCCCAGGTTCAAAAAGATTGCATGGTGAGCTAGTGCAAGAAAGGGGAATATAATGCACAAATATCCCCAAAATCAGAGCGATGTGGGTTCAAGTGGGCAAACACTCACAACAAATGCGCCCATGACCCTATGTAACTGGCAAATTTGTCACCAAACCCGTGTCGTATGTGGCCGCACTACATTTGCACCGAATCAAATTAGGTGCCAATAATACGGTCTCTACACCCGCTGTAGCTTGGACAAGGGCGTGGCTTTTACAAGGGGGGGGGGGGGGGGCTAGCCACATGGACACATGAACTCCACAAAGGCTGAGTTCCGGTGCCCTCCTCTAACAAGTGGTCTTGAAACGCACTGCCACATTTCAGCAAATTGGAAAGGAGGAGGGAGGGAGGGAGGGCGGGGCTGGCGCTGGCGAAGGGGGTCCTGGGAGTCAGTCATCCATGCAGACAGCTGACATGTCCTCAATCTACCCCAGCTCCGTCTGGACAGAACCACCCGGCTTACTTTTGCGAGGGTGATTTTGGGGCATGGGTCGGATGTAGTGCGTGTGCGGGAGGGGGGGGGGGGGTTAGCTTGGGCTTGGTCTCCCTGCTCTTGCCTGGGCTCTCTCCTCGTGCTCCCTCTCCCTTTGCCATGGCAGAGCAGTCACATGTAGAAAGGCAATTGCAGACCATTGGGGAAGGCTCAGTGACTCTTGGCGCCCCGCAGACACCTGCCCCCCCCCCCACCCTAGGCCCGATGGCGCGCCACCCCAACAGGGACAGGGTTCGCCGTTGGTGTATGCTGTAGTCTGTGCCACACCTGCCTCACATGTGCGTGTATGCGCTGTGGGTGTGCATGTTCCAACGCTGTGGACACTCGGGTGCTATCTCCAAGTTTCCCAAACCGGCCTTTTCATGGGGCCACTGGTGTGGTTCATGGGTGCCATAGGGGGTTTGAGTACCGGTATTGTCACCAAATCACAACCTAAAAACGTCCAAAAGACGACAACGGAGTTTCGAAAAAGTCAAAATCCCAAAAAGTTTTAGATGCCACGAAAGAGCCCCCCCCTCCCGAAAAAAAAACAGCATTTTCGGGGCTTTGGAGGGGACATGGCCCGGTTCGTGGCTAATATTTGTGTCAGCCGGATTATACTCTGACGCCACCCAGGACAGGTGCGCCTGAATTCCAGACCAGCGGGTGCATTGGTGTATTCACCGAAGGATGTGCTGAACTGGCGCGCGAATTTTGGCCTTACCTCTGGCTGTTTGTGTGAGTGCTGCCAGGTTATCGTTTATGACTGTCGTGTGCGATTCGTGGCTGCGCGCTATTTGTTTAATGGCCAGCTCAATGCCATGTAGCTCCGCTGCCCGTTCATTTTTTTATCTCCGGCGTGGCTTGCTGTATGGTGTACCGACCTTGATTATCGAACATGCCAATGATGTAACTGGGGCCGCATTGCGCCGCGCCCATGGACCTCTACTGGGCGCGGCTGGACAGTCCCGGTGGGGCAGGGGCCCTCCATGGGCGCAACACTGAAGAAATGGCATGTGTCAAGTAACGCAAAACTGCGGGGGGTGGGGGGGGGGGGTACCTCACCCGCTCAAGGATGAGCCATGCGTAGGGCCCTGCAAGGAAGGGCATGGCTGCCACCCACGTGGGTGGGCAAAGAGATTGATGGAGTGCCCACACCATCAAATCCCTCCCCTCCTACGTCGCCTCCATCCTAACCCTGTGGCCTTAACTGGCCACAACAGGGTATAAGGGGAAGGCGCTCCAGCGCCCCCTGGGGAAGGTGGGGAACCGGCTCCATCTGCGACTTGGCACCAAGTATCCACCCCCCCCCCCCCGCCGCCGCCGCTGCAGTACCTGGACCAATGATTGTGTTTCAAAGCGCAATTGGGGGGGGGTCCCTTAACAAAAAAAGGTGTTCCTGTACACAGCCTTTCCCAAAAAAGCCCACGGGCACTCCGTGTGTTCAACTGTTGGTTCCTAGCCCTTCATGTCTTCACCCAGGGGTTCCCAGCTGTTCAATCATTAGTTCCTAGCCCCACCTGGGGGCGGTCGTTAAGGGCGGCCCTTAACCAAAAAAAAAAAAAAACCGGTTCCCTCAGGACCCCCCTGGGAGGGGGGGGGGGGGGGGGGTAACTAACGCTGCCCAACCCGGTGCACTGCTGGCGCGGCGCCACCGGACAATTGTAAAACACACTGAGATGCAGGCCTAGGGTGCTGAACTTAAGCGGAAGGGGCTAAACTTTGGGTTGTACTTGGGTCCCAAAGTACTTGTGCCCCTTTGGTGTTCTTTGCGTGTGAACAGACGGCCCAGCGCAATGGGGTTGTCGGCGACAACTATGTGTCCAGCGCTGAGGAGGACGAGGCGGCCAGGCATTTCTGTCAGGGCACTGCTCTGGCTGCAGCAAAGCCAGCGCCGTGCTGAGCCTCTCTTTCCCTCACCGAACTGATCCATCGCTTCCTTGTTCCATCGCAGCACGGCTGAGCCTTCAACAGCGACGGTGCCTTGTGCAACACAAACTTTGTGCAGTGGTCGTATTTGCGCGCATGCGCTGCGGCGGCACTGGTCTGGTCCATTTTTGGAGGGTCCGTTGTGGCGGGGGGAGGGGGGGGGGGGTCCATTTAAAACGACGGGGGGGGGGGGGGGGGTTGGCACAAGGCCTTGGTGGTTGGCTCTGTTAGCCTGTGGCGGCGCCTATTGGCCTCTCGCCCTTGAACCTTCTGCTATGACAAGCCGGCATCCGTACTCCTGCGGGCATCCGTACTCCTGCGGGCATCCGCACTGCTGCCTGTGGGAATCCAGAATGTAACTTCTGCCCATGGCGTCCTCCCCTGACGGCCTGATCAGTGCCCGGCATGCGGTCATCACGAAGACGAGGGGGGGGGGGGGGGGTACACGCCATTCCTTTCCCGTGGACCATTGGACAGGGACTGCACTGCACTGCACCGGATCCCTGGGAGGCCACAGCAGCAACAGGGGGGGACACCCCATGCCGCATTCGAAGGCGACACCGCACGGCAGCGCGCTGGTTGCGCCACACCCCCACCGGGGCTTTCTTGCACCGCGTACGAACACAGACTGTGGGGGAAAGGGCCATTCCTTGGTGCCTTGGTTACTCGATGCTCACGTGCTGCCCACACTCGGAGGCGGAGATGCTGGTGGCACGGGGGGGCGACTACAACCGGTCCTGATGCGACATACCCCCCAGCTATCTGTCAAAACTCGGGGGGGGAGTATAAACACATAGTATGAAAAAAAAAAAAAATGGCGCCTTCGGCGCCGGACAGTTTTCTCTAGGGACACTTGCTGGTGGCCGACCCGGCACCACTATCTTTCAAAACCCGGGGGGGGGGGGGGGGGCTGGGGGGTGTCGCATACAAGGACCGGGCCCGGCCGCCCCCCCGTGGCTGGTGGCAGGCACCCTATCACCATTTGACCGGGTGCAGGTGACGGCAATGCCCGCAGGAAGCCATGAAAGAGACACGGGTGAAGTTGCAAGGGGACACAGTGCAGTATGTGCAATGGCAACACCTTTTACAGCTTGCACGTGCACATGCACTTCACTGTCGGGTCTACCAATTCACCCCAATACTGCATGTGCACCACGCACGCACTGCGTGTAGTACGCCCTCCAAGGGGCTTCGGGGGGGGGGGGGGGGCTGCACTGCCCTGTCCCATGCACGTCCGGGCGAGATACCTCGCCGGTGTTGCCCCGGGCACTGCCCAGGCCGTCGTCCGTCGCCTCCGTGTCGGAGCTGAACACGCGGCGGTGGATGCTCAGCGCGCGGGCCCCGAGGTGCTGCGGCAGGGGCGACGCCGGGGCGCTGTTGTAGCCGTTCTCGCACTCGGACCAGTGCTCCGACGGGCGCTCCCCCGCGGACATGGGGAGGGGGCCGGTGGACGGGATGGTCAGAGGGGACGGGGCTGTGGAGGGCAACGGAATGCGGTAGCGAAGGGGCGGGCTGGCGTGGACACGAGCCCCTGGGTTCCGGTGGGAGGGACCGGGACGCCCAGGGCCAGAGCAGAGAGGCGGCCTCCGGTGAGGACCCCAAGCCCCGGAGGGTGCCGAGCGACCCCAGGGGAGTATTAGAAGGGTGGGATTGGGGGGGTCTGGGAAGATCGTGTACCAAAAATGGCCCGACAAGATTTTCCCAATGGTAAATTTCGATTTTTCCCGCGATGCGGGGGGGGGGGGGGTCCCCCCTCCTACGGTGTATGGCCATTGTAAAACTTCCGTGGGTGACCCCCACGGCAGGGATGTATTAGAATGGGGGGGGGGGGGGGTGTTGGCTGGGATCCCCTCCTCGGTGGGTTCCCCTATGATCCCGGCCGAATATTTTGAAGCTCAAAGGCGGGAAGAAAATTGCTTTGCGGGGGGGGGGGATGGCACGGAAGCCCATTTGCCCAACCCCCCCCCCTCCCCCTCCTTGGTCGCCGTGCCGGGAGGGGGGTTTGGGCTGGGGCTGCCCTTCCTGCCGTGCGCGGGGGGGGGGGGGGGGGGTCCGACCCCAACATACATGGCTCAAAATGATCCCCACGTCGCGCTGATCATTTTGACTACACATATGTGGGGGAAAATTTTTTCGTGAAAAAAACTTTCCGGGCCAAAATTTGTGTTCCGGCGCCTTTGGTGGCAACATCCGTCCTTACACAAAACAAAGGGCCCGGCACAGAAGCCCATTTCTGGAACCCACCCCGCCCCCCCTCCTTCGCCGGGAGCCCATGCCATCCCCCCCCCGCAAAGCAATTTTCGGGCCGCCAAATCCTCTTGGCCCCGAAGGGGTACCCCCCCCCCCCTCCTCCTGCGGTGTACGGCCGTTCTAATACTTCCCTGCCCCATGGCCCTTGAAGCCACTGCATCTTCCACAAACCCAATGGCCCATTGCGGGTTTCCAACTCCTACCCCAACAATACTCGAGACAATCGAAGTCAACGGGTCCCAAGCAAGAGGTTGAGGCTACAGCGTGAACAGCCCAAGACACGGGCCGCCCTATCAGCGCTCTCTGGGGCCACCCCAGCGGTCACAAGTGGAGCCTCCCCCCCCCCCCCAGTAACAGCCGCTGTGACCGTAAGCAGAACACTGCACCGCTTTTGCTTGTGGTGGGGGCGGGGGGGGGGGGTCTGCTGGTGGTTCAATAGCGTTTTTGGGGGTCACTGATGGCAGACAGTGGGCACATGGGCAAGGCACAGCGGTTGAAGGGCATTTCGGGCGTTGGCGTTCGCCGCAGCCGAATTAGCCAACCAGCCGCAAGGGTGAAGAGAAATGGGGAAAATGGGGGAAATGGGGGAAAATGGGGGAATTTAGGGAGTTGTGGGAAATTGCCAAAAACACATTGTGGGGAGTGTAGAAGAAATGTGTGAAATTGGTAGGAAACGGGAGAAAAATCGGAGAAAACTGGGACAATTTGGGACAAGTTTCCCATTTTTCCCAGTCCCATTTTCCCTACTTTTCCATAACCTCGCCACCTTTCCCTCAAGTTCCTTTGATGAGTTTTGCCAGCCGAACTGGCCGACTGGAAAAATGGGAATTTGGGGACTGGCCGACATTGGCCGATTTTTCGGATAGCGCCGACGGTTGGCATTTGGAGGGTGTGACGGACGGTGGTTTGGGAATAACCGACGGCCGCTGCCATGGAAACCCGATTCTTGGCCGCCCTGAGTGTCGCGCAGACGCACAACACCGCAGCCCTCCTGCACAAGACCTTGCTGGAGGTGAGGCCCGGCGGGCGCAGTGTTGGGGGAGTTGTTGTTGGAGCGGTTCGTGGGAGACTTTTTGCCATTCGGGTCCAACGCTCGGCCGATGGTCTGGACGCGCCGCATGTCCTCGGCGCAGTGGCCGTCGAGCCAGTCCATGTTGCCGCTCATGCCACACCCGCAGAGGCAGTCCACCTGGTGCGGCACGCGGAGGGCGTGGGGCTTTTGGGGGGGGGGGGGGGCAGGGGGCTGAACCACGGGGGTATACTCTGTTGAAGGGGAGCTAAGCGAAGGTGCAGGTGGCCTTTGGCATTGTGTTTGACATTGACGACAAGGTTGAGACATCGTTTTCACATGTTTTCACGTGAACTTGCATGTGCCATTTGCAACTTTGTGTTGCATCAGGGCGTCTTTTGAGCCAGGGGGGTGGGGTCTGGGACCCAAAACTTTGTGTACCCAAAATAGTCCGACAAGATATCCCGATTGTAAATTTCGCTTCTTTCCACACTGGTCACGGTGGTCTGTAAGCGGGGGGGGGGGGGTTTGGTTATTAACTGTTCTAAGGACGCCCTGGTCGGCATGGGAGTGGCTGTCACTAACGTGCACGTGTGCATCAGCAGACTCGTTACGTCCCGTAGGCTCTTCCCATTGAGGCCATAACCACGCCGTAGTGTACCACATGTGCGAGCCCCACATTGTCCCCTGGTCTCAACCTGTTTGATGCATCACATTTGGTACATTGCTTGCGTTGTGGTTGATACACGTCACGCAGCGCATGTACTCGCCCGAGTTCATACACTTGTATGGGATTGCCCCCACTCAGATGCCTGCATGCACACAGCACGGCATCAAGAGCACGTTGCAGGTGCCCAAGCCGCTCCATGCCCTTGATGTGGTGAGTTGACACCATTCGTTACCGGCACGGCGGCAAAGAGCTGCTTACCGGCTGAGAGGTACTCCTGGGGGGTCTGAAGGACCCCCTGCCCCCAAGGCAAAACCACCCACCCACCGAAATTATGGCCAGAGAGCCAACAATTGGAGGCCCGCTTTATGTACACAAACCTTTTTGGGCCCTCAGACCCCCCCCCCCCCCTATCCCCTTGTGTACCGCCGAACGTGCAATCCGTCACCCGAGAACAACCCTCGGGCAAACTCATACCACTTCCGCTTTTATGGCGCGTTGAAGCGGTTTGCCTCCACAATGCCCGCTAAGGTCCAAGGACGCCGCACTAGGCAATGCCCGGGCAGGAGGCATCGACAGGCAGGGTCGGCGAGGGACGGGAACACTCAGGGGGGCCGGGACCCGGGGGCGGGGCGAGGGAGGCGACGGCGGCGCACGACAGAAGTCAGGGTTTGGGGCGGAGGAGGGCTTTGAACAGAAGCACGGCCAGACAGCAAAGCGTGCGGCGCGCATTGTGCGGGGCGGACAAGAGAACGGGGAGGCGGATGGAGGGCAGGCACTCGTCCACTTATTGTTATTGAAGAGGCTGGAAATCGAAGGTCCCCTAACCCCAACCTTGACCCTCCGGGGGAGGGGTGTGTGTGCCCCTTCGCAATGGCCTGCTGGGCTGCCTGTTCAGGGCACGGGCTTAGACTGCTCAACCCCTGCGCACCTCCCGGCCCCTTCCACTCCGGCCTCTTGGTGGCATTCCTCCCCCTTCGCCAGACAACAAAGTGCGCCAGTGAGTGTCACGCGTGTGGATTGCAAATCGATTCCCTTCTCTTCGGAGTTCCGGGGCTTCAGAGGTGTCAGGAACTTCAGCCCACCTGCTGCCGGGGAAGGCACTGCAGCGAGGCTGCGGGCAGCCCCCGACCCAGGGCACGACGGCACGGACACGAGACATGGCAGAGCACTCTCCGAGGCCGGGCACACCGTCTTTGTGGTAATGACGGTGATGAAGTGGTACAGCGGTCTCCATTTGGCGCATATGGCCATGGTCTTGGGGCCCGCCCTGTGGCCATCTCCGAGAGGTCCAGAACAGTTTGGATGCACCTGCGGACGGCGCAGACGCGGTGGTGGGGCAGGACGCGGGGGGGCGGGGGGGGGGTGGGAGGGTGGCAGAACCGGTCCCGCTGTGAGCCGGCCCCCAGCTGTCTGTTAAAAATTCCGGGCCGGGGGGGTGGTTGGGAGGGGGGGTCAGGGGGCCACCGGGGGGGTGGGGGGTGTCAGCCACCTGGGGTGAGATGCACAACAACTTGTTTTTCAACTACTTCTTAGCCCTACGTCCTCACTGTTTAGGGACAAGAAAAAATTCCAGGCCATTTTGTGGCCCAAATGAGACCAACTATGGTCCTGCACGTCACACCGCCGGGACCGCTATCTTACAAAACCCGCCAGGGGGAGGGGCAGGGGCAGGGCTTCTTTTGAGCAGGGGGGTGGGGGGAGGGGGGTTTTGGACCCAAAACTTGGTGTACCAAAAATGGCCTGACCAGATTTTCCCGGTTGTAAATTTCGTTTTTTCCCGCAATGGTCACTTTGGTCTGGGGAGGGGGGAGGGGGTTTTGGGGGAGGGGTCCCCCCCCTTGGTTTCTAATTATTCTAAAGAAGCCCTGGGGGGGGGGTTGCATACAAGGCGCCCCCCCCCCCTGGGGCAGGACAGACCCTCCAGGAGCTGCGGGTCCCTCAGTCGGTAGAGGCAGCGGCGGCTGGCCTGAGGCATTTGCACATCAATACTGCAGCCCAAGGCCCTCTGCGCCCCCCCTTCTGATGTAGTCTTCTCCGCAGGGAGGCGTGCAGTAGGGGGCCGATCCCCGGAGCAGCCCCAGGAGCAGCATCTGCAAAGTGCAGAGCAGATCTGCACTGCCAGGCAAACAGTACCGGACGGGGGGGGTGGGGGATTCGCGGAGACAATTTCGCCACCTTTGACATCCCCAAAGCTCCAAGTATCATCCGCCTGAACGACTGCAATAAAAGACGCAAGCATGAAACTTTCCCGCCAAAATTTCACCCAGGGAAAAGTTCGCCGAACCGGCGAAATGTTCCCGGCGAAGTCCTCCCCCCCCCCCTGTCCCGGAAGTGGGCGCGCGCGCAGATGGCTTGAAATACGGAGCCCCAAGTGTGGCACACGCCATTTCGGGCTGTGGAGGGCTGAGGATGGGTCGGATGGGGGGGGGGGGGAGGGGGCTGTGCGGGGTGCGTGGCGCAGGCACCGCCTCTTCTTTGAAAGTGCGAGCGCACAGCGTAGCCGCATCCAGTGGTCATGGCACACCCAACTACTTGCTTCCCTGGACGCAGTTGGCCAGATTCTCCCTCTGCGCGGCATCTTCAAAATGTGCTGGTGTTTCGCACACTGGCCTTTTCAATGACGTGCAACTGACATCCTCTGATCTGAGTTCACAAAGCATCCGTTGTCCCTTGGTTGATGTTGGGTGTGGTGTGCAGCGTTTGAGTCCAGGGCTGATCTGTCGGGTCAGCACTAATTCGCAGCGGATGTGCGTACTTCCACAACATCTACCCTGGGGCGTGGTCTCAGACCCCAGATTTGTAGCTTCTGCTCAGGAGGGAGGGTCAGGGAAGTATTAGAAGGGGTGGGGAAGGGGGGGGATGGGACCCAAAAAATTGTGTACCAAAAAATGGCCTGACAAGATTTTCCTGATTGCAAATTCTGTTGCCTTCAGCAAGGCACCTTGAAGAGAGGAAAAAATTGAATTTTTCAAAAACATATTCAGGTGCCACTAAATAGCCTAAACAATAGCAATTTTGCGGCTTCTGGGGGCCCATGGCGTGGGCTACATGGGCCTAGTGGCTACTCTGTGGGTCCCTACGGGTGCCCAAATCCGCGTATTTGTCACTGAGAATCTACCCTGAGCAGTGCTAACTCGAAAATCACATAAATACTGCCTAAAACATGCTTTACATAGCTTGGATGGTCATTGTGAGTGGCCATGATATTAAAAAAACAAGTTTCGGAAACTTCTATTTTTGAGCTGCCCAAGGTGAAATACCACATTAGCAGGTTTTTGGAAAAATGATCAAAAAATCGCATAAACTGCATTTGCACTTGTCCCACTCTGCTCCACACAAGCCCTATGGAGGCGGGACCCAATAACACTTTTTTGGTTCAAAATGAAAAAAAAACCAAAATATTCATGATTTTTGACCCAAAGGGGTGGGTAGTTTTTTCGACATTTGTGACCCCCCCCCCCCCCCCCGCCACCGACCCCCCTCAAAAATAGCAAAAAAGTGGGTTTCAAGTGGGCCTGCCTAGCTGTGATCTAACAACCTCTGCGAGCTGATTCGGAAAAATTCTCATGTGACACTAAACAGTTTGACCCGTTGATCAAGCTGTTTAGTGTCACCTGAAAAGTTTTCAAGTCTTCATTGGCAAGGGCCAAGGGGCGACTAGGGGTCCCCGGAGTGTAGACCCGAGACTCCCGCCATGGGTTAGTCCATGCACGAGAAAAAAATTCTTCACGACCTAGGTTTGATTCACCACACAGCACCCACAATATGCGAAGAAGCTTTGACCCCCCCCCCAACACCACCCCCAACCCACCCACCCACCCACCCCAAAATGGGGTACCCCGGTACTGGGGGCTGGGGGTTCAAAATCGAAAATTTCATTGGGGGATCATTTTCAGGCCTAAAATGAAGATTTTACAAGAGATTGGACATCCAATACCACAACTTGGGGTGTGCTACGTGAACAACCACCAAAAAGGGCAAGTATACAACACCCGCGCCTGCCTCATTTTCGCCACGATGGTCACTTTGGTCTGGGGAAAGGGGCGGGGGTTGGCATGTCGCCTTGGATTTGTTGTTCTCGTATGTAGCCTGCGGCACCATTCGCTGCCCTTCCCTTCCCTTTCCTTGAATAAGTCAACCAAGTCGCTGTTTTGGTCCACCGGATCTGTTTCTCCATGGTTGCAGGCTGCATTGGCCAAAACATTAAAGATCCATACAGCCTTACCCTTCACCTTCCACGAG